>WION01000128.1:0-139619 GCA_015039365.1 Amanita rubescens
TTCTTCCCCCCAGCAGACGACGAGTTCTTTCCACCACCACCATTATTGGAACCATTAGAATTCCCATTGGCGTTACTTTTATTATTCTTGTCCCGCGTTCGTTTTTTAATCTAATCGTAAATTAGCTCAAGGAAGTAGAGATAAAAAGAAATATCACGCAACCATCTTGGCATACACCAATCCGCACGCGTTACATAGCGTTCTGGGACCTACAAGCCCAGTTAACAAAAAAAAATCAATAAAAAAATCGACCCCACTCACCCAATGGCCCCCTCCTCCACTCCGGCGTCGACGTCGCGTGACAGCCCAAACACGTCTGTCCCTCCTGACTCGTACTCGCACCACCACTAACCCCCGCCGTCCCTGTTCCCGCTGCACCCGCACTAGCCCCTCCTGCACTCCCCGTCCCCGTCCCAGCAACAGCACCTTCATCACCCTTCTACAAAAAAAAAACAAACATAATTAACACAAAAAAAAAACCCTCAAAAAAAAACCACCCACCTGCCGCTTACTCGGAGGAGGCCCACCACCACTCGACCCATTAACCCCAACAGCAGAAGAAGAAGACTCCTTCAAGCCATTACTCCCATCCGACCATATTCACGCCCATATTCACGCCGACGTTTACACCCATGTTTAATCCTCCTCCTCCTTCCACGGGGCCAGGTGCGTTCCGTCCACCGTCGACTACGCTCCCAACGGCGTCTTTCAATCCACCTCTAGGAGACCTCGTATCCGACGTAGGCGTCGGCTGCTGTTGCTGCTGCACGGCATGTCCGTGACCATGCCCTCCACCGCTGATACCGTGATGGTACGAACTCTGCGCGTGATGCGGATGTTGTGGGTGTTGTTGGTGTTGTGGTTGGTGCTGTGGTTGTTGTGGGTGTTGTGGATGCTGCTGCTGGTGTGGACGCTGTTGCTGGTGTTGATGTGGATGAGGATGGTGATGAGACGAAGGTGATAGCGAAGAAGAAGAGGACGATGGGGGACCTAGCGTAGACGGTCCAGCAGCATGCGGGAGTGGATGTGCATGCGAAGGGTAGGGTGACGGCTGGGGTGGTTGACTAGGGTGCGGATGGTGTTGTTGTCCCTGGCCCGGTGGCTGTTGGTGATGATGCGGATGGTGGTGCGGCGACTGTTGTTGCCGAGACGCCGCGTCCAACACTTGCGCGCCGTATATAGCAGACTGAAGCATCCTCTCGATCGTCTCTGCCAGTTCGGCATGAGAGGACCGATTGCTACCATCCCCAGAAGCGTCACTTCCTCCTGTGGTGTTTCCGAGCTCTTTACCTCCATCCATAATAGTCTTGTATGACTCGAATAACTAGACAGTTACGTGAGTCAATACAATTCATGAAAATGAACAATACACACGCACTTTGACATAGTCCAGCCCTGCACCAACACCCACGCCTACGCCTACGCCCATAGTCGCCGTTGCCGTCGTTATAACGGTATTAGACGGCATAGTGGGCGTTGCATTAATCGGAGGCACCGGAGCAGCAGGCGCAGTTGGATTAGACGCCGGGGGTGCAGCGGGAGGTGCAACCGCCATTTGCACCGAAGACGGTTTAACCACGGGCGACTGTTCCTCTCTCCTCCGCCTCGTTGGAGGTCTGGAGCTATGCGAGGCATGGGTTGACGCCTGAATGGGTGGAGGAATATTCACGGGCGGAGCAGCCGGTGGTGGTGGCGCCGAAGGATGGGGATGATGAGGATGAGGGTGTGGATGAGGAGGAGGATGCGGATGCGGGGGCTCCCTCGGTTGCTGTTGGTGCTGGGTACGGTGGGTATGTGGATGGGGTTGAGAATGAGGGTGTGGATGCGGGTGAGCCTGTTGATGTTGGTGCTGCTGCTGCTGTTGTTGTGGGTGGTGCTGAGACGCCTGGTGCTGGCTCAAATGTGCATGATGAGTATGCGGTGTCTGGTGCGGTGTCTGGTGCTGGTGCGGTTGCTGCTGGTGCTGGTGTTGAGGTTGGTGTTGAGGTTGGTGTTGGTGTTGCGGTGGATGTTGCGGTGGATGTTGCGGCTGGTGCTGAGGTTGGTGTTGCGGCTGATGTTGCGGTTGATGTTGCGGTTGATGCTGCGGCTGGTGTTGGTGCTGGTGCTGATGTTGAGGATGTTGTTGTGAATGTTGAGGATGTTGTTGAGGATGTTGAGAAGGGTGTTGTTGTTGTTGGGGATGTTGAGAAGGATGGTGCTGAGGATGACTCGGATGATGAATCGCAGGGCTATGAACGAGTCTCCTAGGTTGCTCGCTGCCATTGCCATTGACGAGACTGCTCGTGCTCGCCGTCGTCGGTGGTGCGCTACTGGGGTAGCGTCCATGTCCATGCGAATGTCCGTGTCCATGCTGGGCATGCCCGTGCTCTGGTGTCGTCGTAGGCTCTGGTCTGCTCGAAGAATACGACTCGCTCGTCGTCAGAGGCTGTGGGTAGGATGGACTACCATAGTGCGTTGGTTGCTGGTGCCAGTCTCCTGACCAGGTAGTACCGGGTGTAGGTGTCGTTGTTGTCGTTGCCGTCGTCGGCGTTGAGGGCTGTAAGTAACTTCCCTGGGCATAGGTGGCAGCGTATGGATGATACGGTGGGTAATCGTACTGAGGGTACATGAAGTTTTGAAGTCAGGGTCAAATCCAAACTCAAAGCTTATAATTCAGTGTGCAATATTTCTATCCGTATGCCTGCTCGCTTTTCCGACCAGCAATTGTGCTCTCAGACTCGCTAGACACGTCCGGTACAGCATCTGGAGCTGGTGGAGGTGTGGGCACAGCCGCTGAAGCCGGTGCCACGTTTGAATTCGACCGCCCGCTCGCAGCCGCCGCCGCACGCTCCTTCGCCCGCCGCCGTCGCCGTAAAATCTTCTTCCGATTTCGCACCGCCCGTCGATATCTCACATCATCTCCATAAAACAAATCATACTCGCAGAAAGCACAAATCCACTCGTCCGCTGGATTCGTCAACGGAACTTGCGTCGCAGATTGCGGCACCGGTTCCCCGCCTTTCTGCTTCCGTCGCCGCGGAATCTCCGCAGATAGGAACCGAACAGGGAGCGGACTAACCCAATTCTGCTGCTGCTGCTGATTAGCCGCATTCAGTCCCCCTCCGTATGGCCCGGAATTCGGAAGACGTGATGGCACATAGTTACGCAGGTGGTGAGGATTAGACGCGTTGGCCAACGCAGACCGTTTCTTCTTCTTGCCACGCGTTTTGACAGGCGTAGAGACCGCGGATGGCGAATCCACCGGCGAATCCGCCACTGCCGCTGGTTGCTCCCCTTTGGGTGCCTTTACTCGTTGACTCTTTTTACCCTTGGTTCCTCTCGTAGGCGTAGTCACCGTGGGCCCAGTCGCCGATTCTGGCCCCTTGTTCTCTGCAGCTGCCAGCTGTTCTGACTTGGCCGCCTGCCTCGCCAGCTCTTCCTCAAACCGACGTCTCAACATCGCCACCTCTTCTTTAGTCGCGATCAGCCGATCAGCAGCTGACGAGAGTCAACAAACGCGATCAAAATGAACAAGAACAAGAACACTCACTCGCACTGGGGCACGAAAACGTAAACTCGCACCCAGGCAACTGACTCCTCCTGTTTCTTCCACCTTCCTTATTCTCCTTCATCATCGTCCTCGCCATCCTCGCCACCCTTCTCTTCGATAACCGAATCTTGGGCTCTGTATTCTTCACGTCTTCAAATGGATAGCTCACTGAAAGAGCCTGGTCAAGAGCCAACGTGTCTCCGTGCGACAATGCTCCCAACACCGCGGCCAGCTGTCGCTTCCTCGTCTTGAGCATCTCCTTGTGCTGTAACCCCGCCAGCGTCGCAGCCGTCAACTTGCCCCTCCTCCACCCATGGTACATCGTCGGCACCAATGACGCATGCGGCGACAGCTGATATGGATGCGGGTGACGATACCCCGCCCCTCCGGACATGTACCTCTCCACAGAGGACGTCTCTAGATCGTCGCAATCCACCACCCGGCCCATCGGCACCCCCCGCTCCTCGCCCTCATCCTGCATATGGTCATTGCTCTCTGCTTCATCCCGTTGCGAAACAGACGCGTTCGCAGGCACTTTACGTTTCTTCGTATTCCCGGGCTGCTGCAGGTGATCAATATAATCACCATCTCCCTGCCCATCGTCATCTTCGTCCCTCCCGCTTCCATTTCCCACTCCCATACCCATCCCCACTCCCATGCCCATGTTCATCCCTATTCCCATGCCCATTCCCGCCAATCCATTCATCCCATGATGATACCCCCCTCCAGTCCCACCCCCTCCATACATAAAATCCACCGAACCCACACCTGAATCCAAATCCACATATCCCCCATTCGCAACCCCTCCATTTCCCACATTAGGCACCACACCGTCAACAACCCCCAATCGGTCTTTAAACATCTCCCCAGCGCTGATCCCAGCACTCGCGGCGGCAGCAGCCAGAAACTCGTGTACACTCCCTAACATGGGCATGTAATACGACTGGAGCGCCATTCGCGCGGACAGCGTGTCCGCGTGTGCGAGTAGCTCTTCGGCTGTGGTATCACTGCTGCAAATGGGATCTGGCGGGAGACCAGGGAGAGGTGGGAGAGGTGGGAGAGCGCCGAGGCCGAACGTATCTGGAGGGTCTAATTGGACGATGCCGTTATTGCTGGCGTTGACGTTGGCGATGCTTCCGTGTCCGTGAATGGACGCGGTTGGTAACGACCGTGATTGCGATTGGGATTGCAATCGCGGTGAACTCGGTTGGGATCGTAGTCCCGCTCCCGCGTTGCCTTGCTGCTGCTGCTGCGGAGGTGGTGGCGGTGATGCTAGCAGTGCGTTTGCGGCTGCTTCTAGTTCCGGGTCTCCTATCAAACTCCCAGTAGATGCCACGACGGCCGCGGCTGCAGCTGCAGCTGCGGCGCTCAATGGCGAAGGGATAACGGGGATTATTGTCCCTATGGGTGACGGTACGGGCGCTGATGTGCGCCGACGTTTGGGGAGTGGTTTGACCCGACGTAGGGTAGTGATTTCAGGTACATTGAATATAGTTGGTGAACCTGCGTACATCGTAGCTTGTCTAATAACTTTGAGTGAGTGGTGAAACAAGTAGGTGAATGATGCTGATGCTGATGAAGCGTTGGCGAAATTGTGTAAGTGTGTGTGACTGATTGATACCAGTGTGATGAGAGTGCTTGATAATGTTCTTGCTTGTAATCTGTGAGATGACGATGGTTCAGGATACGTGTTACGAAAATAGCGAAGGGGGGTACGAACGTGTTCAAAGATATGCGTTCAGATGAGAAGCAGGTATGCTGAATTTTGGAGTTTATTCAACCTGACGACGGAGTGTCAGCATCTCAATTAGAAGCTACAATTGTTGAGAATAGGTCTCCGGTGGATATCACAAGGGTAGGACCAATCATATTGAGTCACGATGGATGAGTAATGAAAGTGACTTTTCCCCAAAGGGAGGTGAAAACAAGCGTGATATTTTCGGTGGCCAACGGTGGCCCCAATCGCATGAGTAGCACCTCGCAAAGAGACGAGGGGAGGAAAACCGATCCTCAAGAATGGCATAACGCCAATAGGCCAGGAGAAATCAAAATTATGTCGGAATGAACCCACTTACAGATGTTCCTTTGATGTTCCTGTCTACGGATTCCCAATCTTGCCTTTGCGTCGGACGACCAATCGTTCGATAATGTGTATTGGCAAGGGGGGATCAGCTAAAAAAGCAAGTTGACACAATACGTCGATCAGATACGACCGCTAGAGCACTAACGTGCAGTCTTGCCCGATTATGACTTGTCGATTTCGATTTCGTCGCTGCTTCACGCCTAATAAAGATTTCCAAATCCAAAAAAGACGAAAAAGAAAAAAAGAAAAGGAGCCAACCCGTTGAAAAGCCTATCCGTTCTCCTAATGTCCGTCGCTCGCTGGCAACTGAGAATCGAGATGAGCCGCGTCACGAATCCGATTGGATAAAGTTAGGGATCAAGCTCGGAACTGCCGGAATGAATGACCACGTTGTCTCGTTCCTTGAGCTGTGTTCACTGGCCCCTTTCCTTTGCAACGGACAAAAGGAATGACTCCCTATTCAATCCGCAGCTGTGCGTCAATGCAAATGGACCAACCAATCGGATCGTCGTTCTGCGACCTGTGAGAAAGGTATGAAGAATCAATAAAGAGTCGCAAGAAGAACCTGGAAAGACTCCACACAAGTGACACTCGCGATGGCCCTTGAGCTTGACCCAAATGGAAATGTGTAGGAGAAGAAACGTTGGGGGCTCAGCAGCAGATGGTAGCGAGAACACAAGGAACGGAGTCCGCCAGGGTCGCTAAGCGGACTAAAATATGGACGCTAGTACCCGTATTGCTCCAAAAAACGTGTTACTAATGTCGGAGGGCTCAATCGGATGGATGCATGTTTCTTGTCCCTCGTTCTTTCTACCTACGTACATAACAGTAACAGAATGAGAATGAGAATGATAATAAGGTGTAACATATGCGGAGAACAGTCGAACTGTACAGTAGTACGGAATCACGGGTGCGATGCTCTATAACAAAACAAAAAGAGTCACGATGAATAATATGTCTCGTCTAGCAAAATAGCATGGTGTATACTAGTGTTGCGTGTCGTGTAGGTTGTTGCGGGTATCAATCAGTCCAAGCTGTCAAAGAACGATACTTTTGCATCGCAATACACTCGGATGAGTGCAATGAGGTGCTGTGAAGGCGGGTATATTACTTCGAGATCAAGAAGATGTATCGCGAAACAAACTTGCGTGTCATTATGTTAGACTGATCGGTTTTCAATGAAATAACGCTTGCTTCAATGCCGAAAGAGTTAGGTATGCATGTAGTCCCGCGTCTAAGTTCGTGGCGTGCAGAGTAACGGATGCGGATTTGATGAATTGCGATATGGTTGATGATATTAAACCTTGATGGTATTATGCACGCGATTATTGGTTGAATATACAGTAAGACGTGAGCATGCGTGAATGTCATTAGATGTGAATGTTGATGCGAGCAAGCGATGACGAGACGAGACAATTTCAATATGTTCCATAAGAGCAGCGCAGGAAAGACCGACAGTCTTCGGTTGTCGGCCCAAGCGTCTATGTGTGTCCAGTTTAAACTGTCCAGTTGAGAATAAATAAGTCAGCGAGTCTTGTTTTTGATGGTTTTGTTTTTGCGTCGAGAAAGTAAAGGCGAGCGAAAATGGCAAGAAAGAGCGGACGAGGGCATTGACAGCGTAGGTTGTTTTCTTTACCACCAACCTTGTCCTCCTTGTCCTCCGCCACCTGATCGACCATAGTCGCCGGTGCTGTAGCCCCCGCCATAAGAGGCTCCGCGGCCACCATAGCTTCCGCCGTAGCCGCCGTAACCACCACTGCCGCCACCAGCACCACCAGCACCCCCTCCGCCACCAGCACCACCGCCGGTTCTATAATCCCTGCCACCGTTGCTTCTACCACGTCCTCGTCCACCTCTTCCGCGATAGGCTCCACCGCCAAAGGAAGACTCGTGAGCCAAAGATTCCAACCAAGATGGTATCTCTTGGTTGGCCTCCCTCAGCAATTCGACCAGATCCCGGACAATATTTTTGTTTCCACGATTGAAGAAAGCCGTGCTGACACCAGTGTTTCCTGCACGTCCAGTACGACCAATACGGTGCACGTAGTCATCAATATCAGATGGGAGATCATAGTTGACGACGTGAGTAACGTTAGGAATATCCAAGCCACGCGCGGCAACAGCTGTGGCAACCAGAATGGGTGTACGACCTGTTCTGAAAGTTTGCAAAGCCATCTCACGTTCCCGTTGCGTACGATCACCGTGAATGGATGTAGCAGGGAGATGGTGCGACATCAAAAAGTCGCTAAGCATGTCTGCCATTCGCTTTGTCTCCACAAAGACAAGCGTAAGACCTATCTCTACTTGATTTTGCGAAGAAAGGATGTCCAACAGGGCGCTACGCTTGTCGGTGTCTTCAACATACTCGATCTTCTGTGTGATGTTTTCGGATGTACTACCAACGCGGCCAACGCTCAGGAAAATATAGTCTTTGAGGAAGTCTCGGGCGAGAACTTGAATATCACGAGGGAATGTGGCACTGAACATTAGAGTTTGACGTTCTTGTATCCCCGGCATGTCTTCGCCTTGAACGATGCGCCTAATCTGGGGTTCAAAACCCATATCAAGCATACGATCAGCTTCATCAAGAACAAGGTACTTGATATTAGCAAGACTGATACGTCCGCGCTCGATTAGATCAACAAGACGACCTGGAGTTGCGCTGAGCAAGTCACATCCTTTCTCTATTTGTCTCAGTTGTTGGTTGATATCGGCGCCACCGTAAACAACAGCAGGCTTAACCCAAGAACGGTAAGCAAACTTGCGAGCTTCTTCATGGATCTGAGAAACAAGTTCCCGAGTGGGCGCAAGAATGAGAGCCGTAGGGTAAGCCTTTCGAGTGCGAGCGTAAGATGAGGGTTGTTCAGGGGGAGCTCGAGGACCTTCCGAAAAGGATGCGGATAAAATCGGGAACAAAAAGCCACCCGTTTTGCCGGAACCAGTCTGAAACAAAGATTAGTAGATATTCAGAAGAGGCTATATTAAAATGTGCGCCGTACCTGAGCACAGGCCATCAAGTCCCTGCCGTTGGCTACGATGGGAATAGAGTATTTTTGCACGGGCGTGGGAGTTGTATACATAGCATAAGTGATGTTCTCCAGGAGGACAGGGTCAAGGGGTGAACTTGCAAAGGAGAGAACAGGCTCGGGAACACCAGCCCCGGTGGCCTCGACAGGGATATCATCGTATTTGTCAAAGTTAATACCAGTGTGCTGCTTGGATGGGTCGTTGGGGTCGCCGAAAAGATCTTTTTCAAGTCGCATATTGCGTCCACCAACAATGTGTTTTCCATCTCGCCAAGCGCCAACGCCGAACATGGACTCGCCACGGGGGGCAGGATCAAGGCTACGAGAAGACCAGCTAGGCGAAGATGGGGCAGAAGCCCAGCTGCCACCACCTCCTCCGCGCGAGTTGTTGAAGATTGAGCTTCCACCCCTTCTGTCGGATGGGAAAGCGTTCCTTCCAGAATCATAATTGCCGCGACCGCCCGCGGGTGGCGTTGAAGTACGATTGTCAGACCAGCCTTGAGATTTACTACGATATCAATTAGTATCATGGTGGCATAACAAAAGCTGAGGGCATACCTATTGTTAAGTGTTGCTGGAGGGGGGGCAGCAGCAGCAGCCGCTCGCCTCATGTGGGGGGGAACATAAGCGGATCTGTTGAGAGCAGCTGGAAACGATTCTTGGTCAGACAGCGCCTGGTATGGCGCTTAACGTAAAACGTACCAAATTGGCCCTCGACATCGCCACCGTTTGAAAGACCATTTGTCATATTAAACCTTTTTTGTTTTCAGTTTCGTCTGTAAATCCCTTCAATGGGAGATGATGAAAGGGAGAAAGAGCAGTTGCCAAGTGACAGCAAGCCAGAAAAATTCGTCCCGCGGCTATTAGTCAGCCATATTCTCACGACCACGTGGCGATGCGCTGTATGTCAGAGCACCGCCGCGTCGCAGGACGCCAGCTATGTCGCACTCGCACTCGCACGGCCCAGGCGAAGACCATAATCATTCCCATGGTCCTCCTCTTACGCCTTTGACACCTCAGACGCCCATTTCCGCACAATTACCACGGCCAGACCCCGCGGTTCAAGCTCTGATAGATCAGGACTTTAAACCATCACCAATTAAAATTGGAGCGGAACCTCATATTGTGGTCTGCACGGAGCACGCGCAGGAAAAATGTTCGGACTGCAACCTTGACCTCACGACACTTAACCGCATGTCCCGCATTTTCGCTAATAATCCCAACCTTCCCTACCCACCTCCTGCCAACGTCATCACACAAAAACTAACCCAAATGGTTACCGCTACCAAAGAGGAAGGAAATGTGAGCGATTCCCTATTTTAAGCTATAGACAATCATTCATGCATGTCTCCCAGGCTCTGTTCAAGAAGGGACAACATCAGCTCTCTATTCAGCGGTACTCAACCGCCGCTGTGTATGCCGTTCAACGTCCCCCGTGGGAGGCCAACCAACTTATGCGCGAAGAGCTATCAACTGTTATTTCAAACCGTTCAGCCGCTTTTTACGAATCGCACGACTACATTTCTGCTCTGGCAGACGCAGAAGTCGTTCTTCAGCTTCGAAGAAACTGGGGCAAAGGCCATTTCCGAAAGGCGAAGGCATTACAGGCACTCGGACAAATAGCGGACGCATGCGAAGCCATCAGGCTTGGATTGTCTTTTGAACCGGGTAATCAGGTACTACGTTATCCTCCTCTTACAAAATAGTTACTAAAGATGATTGGGATAGGAATTGACTTCCGTCCTAGTTGATCTCGAGAAACAGCAGAAGGAGGGAAAGAAGCCTAATACAAAGAGTGAACAGGCACAGCCGTCGGAGGTCCCCGCAACGGCGTAGTCAACACCTTATACCATGTATCTCCTTCCTTTGCTAATGATACCTTCGCTTAATATCGGACGCATCTAAGTTTGCAGCGAGATGAGAGTCCTACGTTATGGTACTGGTCGACTTGGAGTAAGCCCCGCAAAGCTAATATCGACATGTTTAAATCAAAGTTCCGTCGATTTGCGGAGACCGGGAATCGATTGCTCAGAGAACTACATAAGCAGATTACAATTTCAGAACGAGAACAAATTCATGTCCCTCGAAAAGATCTCCCAGGCACCACTGTTTCTCTTTCTTGTAATTATCCAATGTCTCCAATGCTTGACTCTGATTGACGTAAAATTGAGTATTAATCAACGAAACGGCATTGGTCACGCAGTCATCCTCAAAAAGAGATCCATGAAGTGCCCTTTTCTTCAGGCGCGGAATGGGAGTGGCCGCCAGTATCTTCTGCGTGTTATCTTGGATGAACTTGGCGTCGACCGAACCAACATGCAGATCTTGACATCCCGTCACTTCATATTCTGAACGCAAAAGGCAGTTGAACTCACCTTTTAGCTTGGCCACTGCTTGACAAGCGGCTGGATGGTAAGACGCAATGCCGACGGTAGTGACACCTTCGAACAAAGGGTGGTGCTGAAGCATTTGAACGAGATAGGTCGCGATGTTACGTCGGCGATAGCTCTTTCCGACAACCAATAGAGTTACCCAACAGACAACGCCTGTCGCGGTATGAGACTTGGTGACTCGACAGTCAGTCTGGAAGACATACCACCATCATATTTCCAGAAAGTTGCAAATACATAGCCGCTCAACGATGCTCCTTCGCGACAAGTAACTAATAGGGTACTATCTTCAGACGAGAGATACTGGGCTTTAAGATAATCCCCATCAATCTCAGGCGATTGACCTAGCAGCAGAATAAATCGTTGTTATACCACGGACGAGAAGAAGCCTACCACTCATTTTAGTCAGAGCGCTCCAAACACCATAGTTATCATTGTATAGTTCCGCGCAGTCGTCCAGCAGTCCATCTGATATATCACGACCCACGAAGTACTTGTAGACCCCGTCGCCGGGAGGATTTAATCTTCCTTTAATAACCCCAAGTGTTGAGCATCCAATGCGCTGTCCTTCCTCCTCGCCCATCAGCCAACTTGTCGGTAGCATTCTTCCCAAAGATGCTCCGGCAATTGCTGAAACATGACCGCCTAGCCCATACTCGTACGATCCGCGGACCGGCAACAGATACTGAGCTCCCAGTACACCGTCATTGTGGAAAAGTATGAGGAAGCCAGAATTACTCCCGAAACGCGTATTCACTTGCTCGACTCGCAACACGTATTCCGTAATCTGCAGGGGACATTGAATGTTGCTAATGATAGGATTGTCAAAGCTAGGCTTGGTTGAGTCGCCCTTGTTTGGAAAGACGACGACTCTGATCAAGTCACGCTTGAAAGGCCGAAGGACGGCGATGAGATCGTGTACTCTCTTGTGTTTGAGCGAGACATCTGCCGTGAACCACTCGGTTATCGGATACGAGTCCGATAATTCGCTCCAAGCCTCAGTATCGAGTTCTTGTTTTGAGAAATCCTTTCTCTCGACCTCTCCTTGCGACTTGGTCAAGTCGAAGCGAAGGGCGTCAATACGAATCTTCTTCGGTGTATACGACTGGTCATAGAAAAGTCGAACAAGCCAAGGTTTATCTTCGTGCTCCAATGGGAGAAGAGCTTCTGCGGACAACTCCAGGACCTCTTTTATTGTGGCAGGGTGCGACCGAGGTAGGTCGCTGTCCTTTCCACTGGTCTTCAGGGGGGGACGACAGAAAATCCAAGTAGCCTCGTTAGACTCCGGATCACATCTATAGCAACAGATATAGTCATGGCCTTCCCTGCCGTCACTTTTAATCCTGTAGAACAACATAAAACTGCGAGACGTCAGAACAAGAAATTTACAGATAGGATAAAACGAACCGGAGGAGATAAGAAAATTTATACTCTCTTGTCTTGATCATCCCTGCATTAGTTGGTTCGTCGCTAATATGATATACTTCAACTTCTGTGTCAACTTTTGTATCCGTCTCCGTGCGTCTCCAGTAAAAGGCCATGAATGTGTACGGTGTTTTACCGTGCGCGATGATTTCAGGACACTCATTCGATGTATGATCCATAAAAGTTTGGATGGATGGCACAGCGTATTTCGATGGTCCCACATGGATGCGGTAACAATAGAATCTCGAACGTCTGTTATCCTTCTCATGGACTTGGGCGATTACAAAGCAATAGCCGTTACTCCCGACGTGCTCCGCATAGATCACGTTGAGATTTTTAGGGAAGTCGTAAGGGACGATGGATTGGTGCCTAATGATCCAGGGACCCAGCGGGTCAGCTGGGGAGAGCCGAGAGCAATACCAGTTCACTATCAGCGCTTTGGGAGTCGCCCTGATATGCCAGATAACGTCAGAAATCTGGAACGGCTTGGTGGATAGAGACAGTCTGTTATTATTTTCAATTTGCGTGTAGAGTTGGTTGAAGACCGAATCGCTGCGGGAGTCGCCAAAGGACCGCACAGCTTTGATTTGGGTACCATCAGCGAAATCAAGATCCCGATGATAAAATACAAGATCCGTCCTAGGGTCCGATAGAAAGAGGGGAACGTGGTTGTGAAGAGAATTAAGAAGGTCGAGAATCGGGACCTACGGGATCATTCAGAAGTGCGAAATAGGTGAAAGGAGAGTCTTATACCTTATCCAGTGCTTTAAATAACAAAGGTATTTCTCCAGAAATATGTGTCTCCCAGATCTCGTCGACACTTGCCTGCGCTGCTGCCTTTGCAATTTCGAAGTTCCTATCGCCAGTGCCATCGTACAGCTGCTGATCGCCGTACACCCACCAAGCATCACCAGCCTTATTAATTACCCAAAGACCGTTTGCGTTGTCTTCGTCATGCATTGCTTGAGCACATCGATCCATAGGATAGATCTCTTCACCATATTGGACGCTGTGGAGCTTACGCCTAGGCGTACGAAGGTGTCCAGCCAAAAACAGAACAGAGAGGTAGTGTTGCGAGAAGGCTTCAAAAAGATACATTTTGTCTAGAGCCTGGTTTATAGCAGCCTCGTAATCAACTCTAGCACTGTTAATATTTTGCTCGTGTGCTGTCTGTAAATCATTGAGGCATTTCTTGGTTTCATCGAATGATGGTATTTCATTGTCGCCCGCGGTAGTACGAAGCTTCTTGCTGATTTCGTTGACAGCATCTTGGTGAACTTTTTTAGCGGTATCGAGTGCAGCTTTGTAAGTCATCTTAGCGTGTTCAATGGAGGTCTTGGCTTCCTTGGCAACCTCAAGCGCTTTTCGATGAGTGGCAGAGTACGCCTTGATAGCGTTCTGGGAGTACTCAAATCAATAGCGCGAGCTGCAAAATCGACTCGTACGAACCTTGCCAAAATTATCCCAATTACACAACGCGATCCTTTGACACGCGCCATACTTGTCACCTTTTGTCTTCGTAATATTGACATACATCTCATTGTACTGGGAGGCAATCTCGTTGTAGGCCTATTAGGTAAGGTGAAGAGAAAATCATAGTAGTAGCGATCCGAAACTTACCTCAGCTGAATCCTGCGCATTACTGGACACATCGTCAAGTTTTTCCTTCTTTTCCTTCTGTTCCTCCATCAGTTTGATGAGAGGTCCTAAATAGCCCTCTTCATCGTTAACAAGTTTTACCACCAACAAGTATGCGAGTCCAACACTCCTGGCCGGTTGGATATACCAGTTATCGCTCAATTGATCCACATCTCCAAGCCCAACGGTGTAGTTTCCGTAGAAATCCCCGGAAATGGCAACAATCTGGCCGAAGGAAAGTTTGTTCTGATTGGCTTCGAAATTGAAGTCTTTCCCCGAAATTCCCTCGGGATTCTGAAAGTTCTTCAACTTGACAGAATTACCGATATATTCCTAGTATCCCAGACGTCATTGTAGATAATCAAGCAATTGCAAAAATCGGACATACATGCTGCAAAAGCTCGAAACCCAAGTTGTGGAATGGCGGGATTAGAGACTCATGGGGGCTCGCTGCAGAACGAATATACCCATTACATCATTATAATTGGTTAAGAAAGGTGAGAGGGAAGGACACACGCGGCGGCTGGCCCAAGGGAAGTCCATCCTTTCCGGGTTCAAAACTGAGGCCCTGTCCTAACATTCCCTGTCCCAACATTCCCTCTGAATCCCTGGCCAACTTAACAGAATTATCGATGATTGCCTAGCATCCCAGGCGTCATTGTACAGAATCAATTAATCGCAAAAACCCTACGTACATGCTGCAAAGGCTCGTTGTGGGAAGGCGCGCTTGTAAGGTCAGCCATGACTAACGCTGCAGAACGAATGCACCAAATGCATCATTATAACGGTTAAGAAAGGCGAATAGAAGGACGCACGCGGCAGGGATCTTGATTTCTGTCGTCTTCTCCAGCCTCAGGGTAGACCCATTTGACTAACATAACGTTCGCTTTTAATATCCACCACGTCCAGATGACTGGGATATAAATGACAGTGACAAGATGCATGTTCCCATGAATTCGGAATAGGCGGTCAGCGGGTGATCTAAAGAGGGAATAATCCAGTCAGAAAGGTCACAAGGTGGACAGAGAGAGAGAAGCAGGCACGTAAGAGAAGAATAGTGAGTCTGACAGAAGGAATGCTTCAGAATCATAACAAAATCCACCGTGGGAACCATCCAAATTAACGGCAAAGTTCGTCGAACGTATATATATGGTATAGCCCCTATATGCTGCCCAGATTTGCGAATAAGATTCTTCAGTTGCTAAACCAGCCAAAGTATGATACACGCGTTCAACATTTCACATCGTATACTACGCACATACATTTGACCTTGAGTAATTACTGTGTCGATTCCAGAGTCTCGCGTAGCTCATACTCATATGAACCATTCTTCGGCAACAGATATCGGGCTCCCAGCGATCTATGGTCACTGAACAACACCATGATGCCAGAATCCTTCGTACCCTCCTCCCAGGCCACTTGGTGTGCATCCGAGAAGTGCATGTGCGGCGCCTTAAACCCTGTCAGGGGAATCTTGATTTTGCTAACGGTAGGGGTGCCGAATGTGAGTTTAATTCCCGAGGTGGGAAAGACGATCAACTGGAGGGACAGATTTGCACCATCCTCAACTTCTGACGCGTCGATGACCAACGCGACGAGATCTTGTACTCCGGCCTGTTTGACGTCTAACGTGAACCACCTGACCTCGCGGGTTTCTGTCCATCTACCGATTCCGTGTTCGACAAGATCGAACACGTTTGACGAGATGCTCAGCTCGCTGCGTTCTCCATGACCAATAGTGAGGTGAATGGTGTCCATGCGAACCTTATCCCCCTTGCGATATGATGACCCACAGTAAATTCGAACGAGCCAAGGTACAGTCTTGTGGTACATTTCGAAAACAGCTTGCGCACGGTCTATACTTCGTTCCTCCCAATGATATCGGGTGGGCTTCTGGACGGGCCGCGGGACAAGCTGCAGTCTGGTTTGCAGATTACCTGTCGCGGACGAGAAAATGGGTTGCAGAACGGGTTGTCCATGCTGAACGAATTCCAGAGTGACACCATTCTGAAGAATGTGCTTTCGTTTGGGCGCACCACTATGCAGCCATGTCACGGTAGTGCATCGGGAATTCCAATCGTATCCATAAAGGCAAACATAATCGTTGTACTCCATCGTCTCACGCGTCAGAATTGAGTGGGATAACATAAAGCTGTGGAACGACTTTTGAGAACGTGACTTTATGTGAATATTATCGAATCTTACTCGACGGGAGTTTCCAAAGTGTCCATCGCCACCACGTTCGGAGAAGAGTTCATATCAGAGGCACTGGATATCTCGACGTATCCATGCTTTTCGACATCGTTCCAACAACAGGTCGCGATCGAAGTGTCGCCAGTAAATTTACCGTGAGCAATCTTATAGGACTCAGGGTCCACGTCCTCGCTTCGAAGTGGCTGATTCCATGTAACATACGAGTCCGTGTATCTGAGGCCTAAGTGAACCATCTTGTTAAGTTCTTTGAGTTGACCCACTACGGAAATGCATTGATCCTCGTGGGAGGGGAATGGCTGCGCTGCGATTACTTCGAAGCCCTCAGGAAAGATGTATTCCGCCCACATGTCGGAAGGCCACAGATTTGACGACGAGCGCAGGTCCTTGTCGTATCTATTCAATATCAATTTCGTTGAAGTTGTTCTGAGTTGCCAGGTGAAGTCCGGGTTGGGTGGCACGATAGAGGTTTTGATCCCAGATGGCATGATATTGACAGACCTTTCGGCTCCAGATCGCTTAGTGCTAGAGAACAGGTACATTTTCTTTTGAAAATCGTGTTTGAGGAACTCGTAAAGTGTCGGCCACCTGTCGTTATCTAGCGCTGTGAGCGGACAAGTCCAACCCCGGACATCGAGAATGACATTCTTCCCAGGTTCAGGTCGGAAAAGGGGGGTGAAATTGTTCGGAGAATCATAGTCAAGATCTGGAATCTATATGACAGTTCAGGGAGTGTGACTGCGGCGAGAACAATATTAACCTTATCGAGCACCTTGAACCTCGGAGGGATCTTTCCAGACTGGCGCGCCCTCCAGATCTCGTCAACGCTCGCTTGTGCGGCTGCTTTAGCGACCTGAATATTCTCATCGCTTCCGTCACCACCCCACAGCCACTTTCCATCATGCATCGTCCAGGTTTTGTTTTCCCTATTCTTTACCTCGAGGCCGTTCTTACAATCCTCGTCATGCATAAGCCCAGCGCATTGATCCATACGGTGGATTTCCCCACTATAATGAACGCTGTGAAGTTCGCGCCTCGGAGTGCGGATATGCCCGGCGGAAAACAGATCCGTGAGATAGTGTTGGGCGCACGCTTCAAGGAAATACGCTTTTTTTAGCATCTCCTTTAAGGTCTCTGAATTGTCGGGGGTCGGCGGCGTCAAGTCTCGTTTACTATAAGCATCTTTTACATTGTCGAACGCTTTCAGTAGACCATTTGTCGCTTGCCGGAGCGCTCCTATATGAGCATCCTTGGCTTTATCCAGATCCTTTGCCTTCTCAGCTTGATCAATCTTGGCGGTATGAGCAGTTTCGGCATTGTCAAGTTTTGTCCCGTAATTGTCCAGGGTATCCTGCAGTTCGGCGATCGCCGTCTTGAATTTGTCTTCTGGGACCTCGGGGCGCGACGCCTCATAAGCCAAGGAGGCTTTTTTGAGTGCTGCCGTATGAAATGCAGAGTATGCTTTGATGGCACCCTGAAATTATGAAATAATCAATAAAATCGGTAAAATCTAACCGTACGAACTTTGCCAAAATGATCCCAATTGCATAACGCAATCTTGTCGCATATCTCTTCTGTAGCTCTAACATACTCCCGACTGTATTCGTCTGCGATCTCCTTGTAAACCTTTAAAGAGTATGAGAAGAAAACTGTAGTATAAAGAGTTGACGTGAACCTGAACGGCATCTCGCCCTGGCTCGGCCTTCTTCTCATCAAACTCTTTCCTCTGCCTCTTCATGAGGTCCATAACACGTTCCACAATGCCCGCCTGATCATCTTGAAGACGCTTCTCCAGTCGTGGCACGGAACGCATAACACCCTTCGTCGGCCAGGTACTCCAGGTGTCGCTAAGTTGGTCTACGTCTCCAATACCAACAGTATAATCTCCGAGGAAGTCCCCCGTAAGAGCGACGACCATGCCGAAGGAGAGCTTCTTTCTCCCGGCCACAAATTCTATGTCCCTTCCCAAGACGACATCCTTGTCCTCGTTGAATCTCAACTTTACCGAATTGCCAATCTCCTCCTGCAAATTGTCGCGTCAGGGTTAGTATCGAACAATCGCAGAAAAACGGCGCACATGATGTAAAGGCTCAAACCCCAGATTATGGAGGTCAGACATGGCGAGTGCTTCAGAGGATGTATTGCCCCATCCTTGCACTTATAATGGCAAAGTAAGAATCTCGATCTTTGCCAATATGTTCATGTGACGGGAAAGTCATCTGTTGACCATATGGAGATTATCTTGCACCCTGATGGACGCCATAACATTGGCACGACAATCTTGGACAATGACAGTCAGGAAGAATGTTCTATGAATAGCGAATCCATCATCAGTAATTTCGCAAAGAACACGAAGATGAGACAATACAGCGGTGATAGCATGGAATCTGCCGTGGACCACGAACACCAGAGCCTAAAACTTCATTTTCTCATACACGAGGGCCATGTGCGGAGCAGTATACTCTGGTAACGTTAACTCCTGGTTGACGACGATTTGACAAGCAGAACCAAATAATCATCTGGGCTCTTCGCAGTTTTACGAGATCCAAACAAGAGGACACTGCAATATAGTCATGATTACATTTATCTCATAAACAATGTTATCGCACAAAATATAGCTGAGAACTAGAGGTGAGCCTGGAACCACTGAACTGCAGCCGTGAATGCACCCTCTTTGCCTGCCTTGACCTTGGGATCGCTCAGGTCTCCGCGGACCGCGAATCCATGAGTACATCCATCAAAGTATTCCCTCTTGTAACCGGGCTTAAATTTGCCCTCTTTCAAGATCTTATCAGCTATCGCTTGCGATTCTGGCGGGAATTGCGAGTCAATCGTGCAGCTATTGATCAAGAGAGGGGCTTTTGCAGTTGAAGCGTATTTCTGTAACAATAACACCAGTTCACGCTGAGTTACATAGAGGCTGGAGATCGCCTTACCTCGATGTCATCCGGGACCTTCAATAAAGAAGGATGCGAAACAACAGAGACATCGATGACACTGTCGAATGCCAAATCGAACACATATCGACCTATGTAACTTGCCCGTTAACTATCCCTGAGCAGCCGAGGAAACACACCCACCGCCGAAGCAGTAGCCCGTAGCGGCGATTTTCTTCACTCCTTGTTCCTTCAGCGCGGCGATGACTTTGTCCAAGGGAGGACGAGTTTGTGCAGAACCATGGTTCGGGAACCACTTGGTAATATCCCAGTCACTCTACATAGCCTAGTAAGACCATATCAAAGTCGAAAATCCACTTGAATGCTTACTCCTGGGGTGAGCGCGTCCGCGGGAGCAAAATCTCCGTTAAGATAATCGGGAGCAACGGTCTAAAATAGGTAGAGCGCAATTACATTAGATACGTTAACGATGATCGTCAGAAATCTTACCTTGAAACCATTATTCGCAAAGTCGTCAGCGAGAAGCTGTTGTTGAACTTGAGAACCGTGAGTAAAAGCGGCCCTGACGCAAACTTACCTGAGCATTCGGAAGTTGTGGGCCATAGATATCTGTCAAGAATAACACCACTTTGTCCTTGGCGTAATCCCCCGCCGGGGTAGCCACGTAACATTCAACTCCACCAATCGTCTCCCATTTGCCTGTTCCTCAAGTCAGCATGCCAAGGGAAGCAAATCACGGCACCGGCCAGATCCACTCAATCCAGTAAACCAGACAAGTAGACGATCTGAACCACGATGATCCTTACCAGATGGTGTGCCCTCATGTCGTACACCTATGGATGATTATTCAGTCCTGACAGCACCGAAGCTACTACAAGACAAGCTCACCCTTGACGCAGTCTGCACAGAAACTCATGTTTTCTCAGATTTTGGACAAGCGAAGCTTGATTATGATCGCGATAACCGTACGGGTTTTTATATATTATAGCGGATGTGATTGTTAATCATGATCAGGCATCCGAGTCGGCATGGGTAAGTGACGTGTACACCGCTCCGCCGGCGCCCATCCCGTGACATATGTACACTCTCAACCAGGGTACAAAATTGGACGCATGTATCTGTATTTGCATGCACGGGTCATACGCGGGGGTACGAATATTCTATCATTAGATCACTAGACCGAACTCAAAAACTAATGGAATCTCCTGGAAACAGGCAACTGTTTTGGACGCTGAAGCGACTTTCATTGAAGCCTAGCACATAGCACCATTAGCGTTTCGCTATTGCGCCCAAAGTAATACATGGTCACTGCATTCCTACACATCATTCTGACTGCGCCTTATCATGTACTGAGCGGCGGCCTCCTCTTTGCCTTCTTCAAATCGTTATTGAACATATAAAGAACTTCGCTAAATTCGGAGAAATCCGATATACCTTGAATTTGCAGTCATGCTCGACAGGCCCTACGATGCAGGTTTACGTCAGTCCCTGACCCGGGTCTACTGCAGCTGGCCATGTCCTACATAGCTCCTACTAATGCCACATGTGATGAATATATTTCTGGACACTCCACCTTCGTAAATAAGTGTTAGGATGGGATAGGGAATCAATTGAATGTTCGCGCTCATCAATAAATTCCGAGTCTGGCTTACTTTACCGTCTTGCCTGGATGGGACAGGGAATCAATCGAATGTTTGCGCTATTCCAAGTCCGAGTCTGGCCTACTTTACGTCTTGCATAATCCACAATTAACATTTTGCCATTGCGTCAGTACTACTACATAGTCACTGCATTCGTACATTTGATTATCACGTCCGCCTACTCTTCATCCTGTTCTGAACAATCTCCTCTTTGCCTTCCTCAAATCGTTTGAACATATCGGCCGCACCACCACAAGTGACTAGTTTGTCTCCCTTGCGGAGACCATCCAACGTAGTGCTGATATATTGATCAAGTGGCATCCAGACATTGCTCAATTTATCCGTCGTTCCAGCATCTAAATGAAACGTTAATACAGATTCAGCTGACCAGAGGGAACGATCACCATCATGCAACTCGGATTCAACAAGCCTGTTCTACGGGTTAGCGCCGATGTTGTGTCGAATGTGATAAACAACGTACGGAGGCGCGATCTCAATGACATTGATGTTAGTATCTTGCAGTTGGATACGTAGAGAGGTTGTGAAACTATGCAGTGCTGCCTTGCTTGCACAGTAATTCAAAACATGAGGTACAGGAAGGGTAGCCAAGCATGAAGTGACCGTGTAGATGAAAGCAGGATGTCCCTCCTTCACCATGAAATTCGATTTAGTCTTCACATCTTTCTTGTAGTGACAAACACTCAACTGATATCTTTAAGAAATGTGGCATAAAGTGATATATCAAGGTAACGATAGAAATATAGTTGATGTTGATCTCGCTTGTCAATTCTGCGCAATACTCAACACCTCAAATATAAATTCATCAAGTTAATTCTTACTGTCAATATTGACTTTATCCCGGAAATAATGCTCGTATTGAACGCCTGCATTGTAGATGACGGCGTCGAGCTATGTGGCATGTCGAATATTTCAGATCAATAGATCAATCTGCTTACTTCGGGGTATTTTTGCACGATACTGTCCGCAAACTTCTTCAGATTGCTGCTGTCCGTGTTCATATCAAACTCGACGGTCTCCAACCCGGATTTCGCAAGCTCCTCAAGTCTGCTTTTGCGTCTTCCAACGACAATAACGCGAGGTTTACTTGGTAGTTTAACTAGGGCGAGAGCAAGGGCGCGTCCGATTCCAGCTGTCCCACCTGTGACGAGGATGCACTTGCTATCGTCGATGGAAGGCATAATGTCACGGTGCAGAATCTGCAGATTGGGTTGAGTGACGGTTGACCAGAGCTTGAAGGGATATTGGATGACGTCATCCTGGCCCATCTGCAGGCTTTGTAACTATACATGTAGGCCGCGCTGCCGCCTATCTGCGCAATCGCGTCCGGAAAACTTCCATGAAACAATGTAAGACCTACGTATGACACCCGTCGCCGAGAGGCTATGTAGGAAATTGTCAAGGTTACTGTCGTACGTCATTCACCGTTGTGTTGAATTTCAGCGCCTGGTACTTAGGGTATGCAACTGAGTCGGACTCGGCAAAAAATCACATCGATCTTCGCTTTCTGCAGTTGGACATGTAGAAATGATAAAGTTATCAAGCGCCGCTCTGGTCACGATCGCGCAATAATTCAACACCTACAGGCGAGATGTTGTGGGAATAATGAAGCTAGGGTTACTTTTTCTTCTCCGTGACTCTAGCATTCTTCTCTGAGCGGATATCACTCGACCGAGAGACGTAGGAAGGAGTGGCAGGAGTGGGAATCCGGGATATCGAAAATAAAAAGATTACATAAATATGGTCTGATTTCGTTCGTTAGATCTCGAGGAAAGTCAAAAGATGCAATAAATAGGGTTTATCTTCAACGTCCTCTGTAAGTTTCATGCTGCGCTTCTGCGCTACCGTTAACTAGTGTACGCGACCAACTGTATCGCTGTATCGCTGTTTGACCACACGAGAATAATTGATGACCACCCCATTTTCGTTGGAACGGCGACACGGTCCGGAATTTCAGAAATGGATCGGTTCAATGGCCACTCACCTTCGCCTTGAAGTATCACACAGGACACAACGGTTTGGTGACTCTACACTTATGTTCCCTCGGTTTTGAGGCCACCCCCCTGTACCTGAAACTCGATGCTTCTGTGCATTGACATTGCGCCAGTGACACCATCGGAACATGGTCATTGCTGGGCTGATTTCATAATCTCCAGCAGATCTCGTTAGATGGCAAAACACAAAGTAACCCGGTGTAATGCGGAGCACGATGTGTGATGAGTGAAATCAACGATAGAGTATCGCAGATACTCTCCTACAATCGTGGATCTCAGCCGTAATCCGAAGCGAAAAAGTATCCTGACCGGGATGCATGACAATGTCAGGATGACCTAGTTGTACGAGTCATCGGTAATTCTGACCCGTCAGGGTACTGGGCTTGATTGCGGGAGCAATAGAACCGTGCAATATCGGGCTTAATACGATGGGCGTGGTTTGATTTTCAAGCTTCTGGCAAACCTCGTCCAATTCCAACTAGACAAAATTTTTGTTGAATGCGCGAACCCCGAGTATAACTGATAGATCATCAACGTCCCGTGATGATATATAACAGCAAAGACTAATAGTATCAATATTAACTAGAGTTGCGGATAATTGAGGCGGAGAATACCTGGAACAAATGACCAATGACGATGTACAGCATTTGTATGGATGGCCAAACTTCTAGCATAAATTCTCGGGTATTGGATCTCTTTCCATGAAATCATTGACCATCATACATCGTGGCACGGGAATTTTCACGTGGACCCACAACTCGAATTTACTGGCGGAAGTTCAGGAGTCAGCAGGTCTCGCATTTTTCGCGCATCAACTGGATTCCCAGTGATATCGGGAAAATTCTGCATAGCGAGTTCGCGCCGGTTGACGACCGAATCTCTGATATAGCCTGATATATCGAACAATGGTATGCGTGCAGTAGTCCGTCGTATTCCCCAGTTGGAGCTCAGTTTGGAGTAATTAAGGCGGATTGGCAGGGAAAAAAATCACGGTGGGTTGAAGATTGAGTGTGGCCGAGCATAGGGAAGATAAGGACTTTGACGATGTTTCCAAAGTCAATTTCCTGTAAATGTCAGCAGGCGATGAGATCGGTGTAAGTTGCCAAACAACATCATGACCAAATTAGGTATGTGCAAGAACCTCGAGACTGGGATAAATTAACGACTACCTCCACGTACATATAAATCAGATATCGATATGCCACCTTGCAAGTTCAAGAAAAGTCGCTTCTTTGCTTTCTTAGCTTCGATGTTTTCTCCGTCCTCTGAACCTTCCTCGAGTACCATACTGCCGCTCGTTTACCCAGCCATTCCTCCCCTCCGGCCGCGGAAGTGGCAAATCGACGTTTGGCGCGATCTTGTCTTTGCAAAGCTAAGTGCTTGGACAGGCGAAAGCCAAGAAGTGTGGTCATGCCTCACTCGTTATCGACTGGATAAAGCCTACCATTACAAATCGACCAAAGGGAGCAAATCACATGAATACGTCATCTGCGAGTTCTCCGTAGACCAGAAGAACAAAATTGCAGTGAAATTCGACCGCTCAGCAAGCGACAGCAAGGAGGATTCATCGATAACCACCTTCTCATCGGCAGAAACGGGGACTGTCAATCCAGAAGGGCCTGCCGCATCACCTAACGTTTCAGGCCGTATTTCATCTCGATCCTCATCATCATTTGGGAAGCGCTTCACTAGCTCCCTCAGCCTCCCATCAATGCGAAGTCTATCAAGGGGATCTGGCGTCAGTTCAAACGAGTGCCTTGCGGACGACACAATAACCAGACTCGAACGCACAGGACTGCCGCTGTCAAATTCAGACACCCTCCTTAAAACCATTACCTTCACTGGTGATCGTGATGAGCGTCCACATCTCTGGGATCTCATGGCTTTACTTCTCGTTGTAAACAAGGAATGCCCTAAGTACAAACTATTGGAGAATCAATGTTTCTGGTTTGCAGATACCTCTTTCTATATGCTAGAAGAGTGGGCAAAGACGCGCAAATGTGGTACAGTTGACCAGCAATCCAAAAAGGGTGGGAGATATGCCTGCACTTCAATTTATACCAGGGATTTGACGAAGATGGAGGCCGTATGGAAAGAATTTGAGGACAAGAGACGTGAAATGAATCAAGAGGTTTGCATTCATGCGTATTTTCCTTTCCGGTACTGACAGTTCACCCAGCGCGAGCAACTTGAGCGTAGACGGGAGGAACAATTGAATACCCATGTTCAGGAGGTAACGAAGCAGATAAAGGAGGAACAGGAGCAGCTGAGCCAGCAGATCGCCTACATGGCTCACCGTTTGCAACACGAACAGGAGGAGCGGGAGCGGCAATCGAAACAGCTAAAGGAGGAGCGGGAGGAGCGGGAGCGGCAATCGAAACAGCTAAAGGAGGAGCAGGAGGAGCGGGAGCGGCAGCTGAACCAGCAGATCGCCGACATGGCTCATCGTTTACAACACGAACAGGAGGAGCGAGAACGGCAGAACCAAGAAAAGGACCGCCGTTTTGAAGAGTTAATGCGGATGCACGATGTCAACTGATCGGGTTGTTCATCCAGAACGCCACTCTGATGCGCCATTAAGCATCGCATCAATCGCTGCGTCCCAACACGTTCCACGTCGTTCATGTACTATAATATGTATACCATTGCTTCATGTTTCCGTTACTAAAAACCCAACGTATATATACCTACCGTCATTTACAAGAGAAATTAAATAACTGTCACGACAATCAACCATTTGTGCATATTCTCTTTCAATGACTCGGATGCCTTGGGCTGTTCTTACTGCAATGTACGGATTGCGCCGGCATTTTACATGTAGTACGAATCTTCGCTTCAGGGATAAGGGGGAACCGAATGAACCAGGTACTCCGACTTTAACTCTTCCGCCAACTTTCATTGTATCCGAGATAGAAAAAACGACGGCGGATACACAAACTGCGTTTTTTGTGGTTCGGTTCCCGACTCGCACATTGCGACATGCACGGCATATAATCAACCAGGGTATATTCTTATCATCGAGCGAATCCACTTTGTGACTAGAGAGAGGAGGGTGATTCTGGACAGTGGAAGCGGAAGAAACCACTGGGACAACTAGTTCATCGGTGATAAAGTAATCGGCAGACGAGGAAAGGCAGACTTATCCCTTGTAGAATAGGTGGCGAGTTCTCGAGATACTAGTATGGACGAAGTAAACACCAGTTGGGCGAGATTTCCATCCACCCTCCGTGAGGCACCGCATAAGATTCGAAGGATGATGGAAACTAGCTGGACGGGCCAGGCGATGTGCGTCACGTCAAGTGACTGTCATACAGAAACGTTTACATTCATCAGAAAGTACATTGACACAGCTATAAATGAAGCTATCACCGCAGCGCTGGTCTTGTGCTCTTAACTTACCAACAGTTGAACCACAAATCATTCGGACAGGAACTGCCCAATCTGGCTTCGTATAAACTCCACGTCTCGGTCATTCCCACCGCCACCCGCTTTTGATACCGCAGGTCATTGAATCATGACATCCGGATGGAAGCACGGCTGCACTTACCAACGTGTCCCCAAATCGAGTCGATAACTACAAGCTTCGCTTTGTCCCCCAAGTATTTAATTTCGATCTCATTGTCCTCGGGCTGCCGAAAGCCTGTAAGCCTTGTCTATCCAAACGCAACATTTGGGTAAAGCGTACCGGGAAGTATAGATCCGTCTTGCTGGGCATAATCAGTCCTTTTGCCTTGATTCTGCCTAGTGCGGTTTGCAAGTCAGGATCGCCGTGTATCTTTGCGACGTCCCCGGTTTGCCACGTATTCAACATGGTAAGCATATCGTTCGCATCCCATGCCCGAATGTAGTTCTCTCCCCAACATTCGTGCAGGAACGAGTTGAGATCTGGGTACCTGCAATGCATGCGGTCAAGGTTGGTGTCAATATGCGGACAAGTGACTCACAGTCCGTTCTTGAGGTGCTTATTCTCGCGGAACCACTGTCGCGAACGTCATTGCACTTGGTCCGGGAATATGTAATCTACGTACGGCTTGGCCATATGCCCATGCGCTATAAACCCTTCCAAATGCTCTAAGGCCATGTTGAGGGACTGATTTATAGTGGCCGCCTTCAAAATCTTTGGAGGCGGTGAGTGCAGCCTTGGGGCCCTCCAAAAAGCTAGACAAGAGGTCAACCATTACATGTACGAGCGACAACATGCGCTTCACCATTGGTTGTGAACGCTCGTGCGCGCCGAACCGCATATAACTACGTATCTACGATATCAACTCAGTAAATCAAAACAAAATGTTCTTCAAATCGCTCACTTTTCCAAGAAATCAGGGTACATGACTGCCCAATGGTACGCCTACAGAACAAGTCATTGGCGAGTAACTCAACGTGTGCATCTATTCATACCTGTTGTCCACCCATGGAAAACCCGACTACCATATGCACTTTCTTGATGTCCAGGTGTTTAGTAAGAACCGCGTATTGGGCACGTCTATAAGGACATCATATTCGCCGTATCGTGAGGATACTGGTAATCGGGCTTACATATTGTCCGCATAAGATACAGAGGGAAAGTACGGGCCATTATAGGGCACTGGCTTATTAATTGACAAGCTGAATTCGCTGAAGATTTAATCTGATGGTGAAGCTTACTGTATTCGACGGCGATGAAGACTGGGAAAGCATCGCGTCTAATCAGTTCAGGTTAGTTTCAAGTAGAAATCACCCACCTCGCCGTTTGAGAACAGCCCAAAAGTAACCACGAAGTATTTTGTAGGATCCAGGGCCTGTCATCGCATTTCAGGACATGAAACAAGCAGCGAGGCGCGGGCTGACCTTTCCCTCACCAACCATGTAAAGCTGGGCTGAAAAAACACAAATTCAAACAATGTCCAATTAGCAAGCAAAGACTTACAATCTAGTTTCCCAGAATAACAGGTAGGAAAAACGATACATGGATTCTTTGGATCGCCGTACGTTCTAAACGCGGTTATGGCATCGGGAAGGACACCGCCCTCGACGCGGAAGCGACCGTGGTGGTAGCACTGAGTCCCAGTCATCAGAACGAACCGCGGTGGATAGAGAGCGGCGGCTTATCTATATAGTGCGAAATACTCGGCCATTCCGGGGCACCGCAATAATCCGATAGGATGATAAATTCGTCGGGCGCACATCCATTGGCGACGCGCCCCGCCTTTCGACTCGGATGCGCCTTTTTCATCCTTCCTCTCACTCCACCGCTTTCTCGTCGCCAGCTTCGCCCTAAATTTCTTCCGCCCCTCTATAGGTTTGTGGAGCAAGCCTGTGCTGCAGCGATTATCCTTCCATCGGCAGGGGACCGGCCCGACTTCTGAGCCGCAGTTTCGGTACCACGTGCACCTTCGCTGACGACTCCCTCAGCGCGGATCCTGCTTTCCGCATTCCCAACCCCTCTACACAGCGAGAGATTCTAGCTCCCTACGTCATAGGTCGACAAAAGCCCGACAAAGAACTTAGTCGTTCCTAGAAGTCGTGATGTGGAGCTATCTGTCCGTTGGCAAAGCACTTATGCGTCATCTAAAAAGGTAAACAAATAGCCATACGAAGGAAATATAAAACTGCCGGCGTCCCAGCATGACTATGTGAACTGTGAACTAGTTCCCTTTTTAGTTATTAAACTCCTCCGAGATCTTCCGAAATATACTCAACTGACCGGAATCGTAACGGAAATGTAAATGATGGACGGGGTTAAGATAGAGTTACAGGAACGCCACTACATTCATTAGATAGTATGACTCGGGATTGTTATTGTAATTGAGCAGTGTTCGTGTTGAAATGATTAGATATGAAAACAGGTAGTCATCGTAGTCAAGGCTGTATAAAGCTGCTCCTAACACCATCAGTTACCAAGCGCTAGAGAACATATTTTATAACTGACTATAAGTCACCAGACTTCAGCCCTACGAGGACGCGCTTGCTGGCTTCAAGTCCTCCTCTGCAACTTTTGGAATAACACCATGCTTCTCTAGTACCGCCTCAAGTTCACCTGATTGATGCACTGGTACGACATAAAGCGAGTCAGCTGCATGAGGACCCAAAAGAACCGACCCAACGCACTGCCCAATACAATATCACACCCGCCAATAAATTCACCATTAACGTACACCTGAGGAACAGTAGGCCACTCCCTGTCATCCAAAACCCATCATTATGCCGCTTTAAAGTCCTGAACAAGAAACACGTACGAATACTCCTTGATAGAACTCCTCAGCTCTGGATCTACAAGAACATCATACGACTGCATCTTTTCCGGGGCAACACCGTGCAAATCCAGTATCTGGACAACCGCGCGCGAGAAACCACACTGTGGTAGTTCCGGTGTGCCCTTCATGAAGAGCACAAGTGGTTTGGCTTTGACCGCGCCATCAATTTTGGCACGAGCTTCCTGCGTTATGAAGCGGAGAGAGCCTAGTCTACAACGAGCAGAGAAAGTAGTTCGAGTTGCTGACCGGAGAAATAGAGATTGCATGGCAAACTTTTGCGTGATGACGAAACGACCTCAAGTGCTCACGGTTACGTAATCACATGACTAACGTTTTGCCTTACACGGTACTACGCCCGCCGGGCTGTTATGTTCCTCAACGTTGGAAATTTAAATTCGAGCTTGAGAATGAGGTAATGAACGTCTGGAGAATGCATTCAATCATGTTCAAAATCGCCGAACTTTGGCAGAAATAGGTAAAAATACAAGCGTTTCGGGGGGCTTGGGATCCCAGCTGGTGAATTCAAAGTCAACCTCCTCCTTCTCGCACAATAATTCCAGACTTTCCAACACATTAGACGACCCAACCCACATTACATTCGTCTCTATGTCCAGTTCCTGTAGGCGTTCGATGCCGGTGTCAACCGTGGAATGGCGACTTTTGATCATTTTTTGCACTGCTTGGAGGTGACGGTTGTTGATGTTTGAGTAACTGTAAAGGGATAACGAATTTAAATTTCGTAGAGGCGGTTCTCGTGGCTGGGCTGCGTCTGTGGTTGATCCAGCAAGCCATTTAACCACTTCGACGAGAAATTCGTCGTGAGCCAGTATCAATTCCTCAAGATCCGGTGTGTGCAACAAAACCTCTTTATGAGCCCGTAATGCGAGATGCTTTAATGACAGCACGGAGAGCTCGCAGTTCGATCGGAGGAGGAAGTCTATTGTTTTCCTAGCATTATTGGAGTCGCTCTCTTCGAACTCAATCTCCAGCTTCTTCAATGCAGGGGTTTCTAGGATGGTTAGGAGAAACGCCCCTTCAATGCACAGACGTTCCAGGCATGGAAGCTTAATGGTTTTAGCATTCATATGTGCAGGGTCGGGATCAAAAATGGTGCTGCCAATATTGAGTGCCTCCAGAGTCCAGATTAACTGTCTGTTGAAGGGTAGTGATGATGGTCTGAGGACTGTCTGAGGAACGAAGGTGAATACTTGTTAGTGAAGCCCAGTTGAACTTCCATGCCGCGTCCTCAAGATGGAGAAGTTGGATATCCGTTAGAAGGGGCACGTCCTCGAAAATGTCCCCCATTTGAGGAAGTAAAGTGACATCATGGTTGGCTCTTTCCATCTCGTGACGATACGGTAGAATGAGCTCCAAGCGTTGTAACAATGGAAGACGGCTTTTGACGCTACGGAGTAGTAAAAACTCTGGTAGCCGCAGTTGCATTGATACATTTTCCCATTGCGTTGAATGATCTATGAGTTTCGAAAGAACGAGCTCGACGCAGGAGACTTCTTGATCGCTGTAGTAAGATTTCTTCTTGTATAAGGTGAAGGAGAACGGAGCCCCGTGTGCGACATCGAGAAAAAATGCTAATATCGCCATGGTACGCGCGGAGTCCGGTCGTAGAGTACGGGGAAGCTCCGGCTTAGGATCATTCGGAGAGTACGACCTGATCCATGGTCGGGTTTCCTTATCCTCAGGACGCTCCATCTCGATTTCATTCCAGAAGTAGGCCTGCATTGAAAAAAATATAGCTCTCCATTTGGAGCAAATTTGGCCAAGGTACCACGGGAACTCGTATGGTTCCAGAAGTCGCAAAGGTGAAGATAAGTGCAAAAAGATCTCGCGTATAATATCTGCGGGTATGGGGCCCGTTGATGCCATGGTTCAGCGATAACTGCACGAGAAGCTTGAGTTCAGATTGTTGGACACGTATAAACTAAGCGAAATCTTACACTGCGCCGCTGTAGTTTGAATGAGCCCATTCAATACAATTGACTGAGTTCGTGCTCAGCTCGGTAAATTCCGAGTTCCTGCTGCTCGTTGACGATGATGACAATCGAACAAAGTTTCCTTCCATAGTGAAGAACAATGCTCTGCCAAGTTATTGACCTGAACCTCCAGCGTCTAATCTACGCTATGATTTGGCTTATTACTTTGATCGCTCTGTTATCAAACACTTCACCAAGCTCCTAAGCAGCAGCAGCCGGGGAAAACGATAGACTTCCTCCTCTGATCGAACTGCGAGCTCTCTGTGCTATCATTAAAGCATCTCGAATTGCGGGCTCATGCATCACGAAGAGCTTTACCGGATCTTGAGGAATTGTCACTGGTTCACTCGTCAAAGTGGTTAAATGGCTTGCTGGATCAAATACGGCCTTTTCTGCTCTGACTCGAAGTACTGATGCACGCTCTATCCAACTCAACGTTACCTCACGTGCGTATTGCGCCTCTTGGCCCTGAGTCCTGACCCCATTTTGCCGCTCACACCCTTTACTACTGTGCCGTAGTAGCATTGTCATTCACCATAAGTACCCATTTGTTTTAAATGAAGTCTGGGTATGCAGATGTGTGTGCATTGATCCCCGACCACCAATCCCATGGTTTGTGGTCACAATCCACATCAACGCGCTAGACAGGACCTCGACGACGAGGCGCGGCGGCGCAACGCCCAAGCTGAGTGGCAGGCTGTTACTGTATATACGTTCCTCAGCGTTGGAAACTTTCTAAATCCGAGCTTGAGAATGAGGTAATGGGTGCATAGAGATCCCATTCAATCTAGCAGAAATACATGCGCTTTGTGGAGCACTGGATCCCAGCCCCAGCGGCTGAAGAATTCAAAGTCAATCTCCTCCTCCTCACACAATGATTCCAGACTCTCCAACACTCTAGCTGACCCAACCCACGCTCCATCCGTCTCTATGTCCAGTTCCTGTAGGCGTTTGATGCTGGCGTCAACCGTGGAATGGCGACTTTTGATCATTTCTTGCACTGCTTGGAGGTGACTGTTGTTGATGTTCGAGTAACTGCAAAGGGATAATGAATTTAAGCTTTGTAGAGGCAGTTCTCGTGCCTGGGCTGCGTCTGTGGTTGATCCAGCAAGCCACTTAACCACTTCAACGAGAAATTCGTCATGAGTCAGTGTCAATTCCTCAAGATCCGGCGTGTGCAACAAAACCTGTTTATGAGCCCATAATTCGAGATTCTCTAATGACAGCACAGAGAGCTCGCAGTTCGATCGGAGGAAGAAGTTTATTGTTGTCCTAGCATCATTGGAGTCACCGGCGTCGAACGCAATCTCCAGCTCCTTCAATGCAGGGGTTTCTAGGATGGTTAGGAGAAACACCCCTTCAATGGACAGATATTCCAGGTATGGAAGCTTAATGGTTTTAGCATTCACGTGTGTAGGGTCGGGATCAAAATTTGTGCTCTCAATATCGAGTGCCTCCAGATTAATGGTCTGTTGAAGGGTAGTGATGATGGTCTGAGGACTGTCTGAGTAACGAAGGTGAAGACTTGTCAGTGAAGCCCAGTTGAACTTCCATGCTGCGTCCTCAAGACAAAGAAGTTCGATATGGTTTAGAAGGGGCGCGTCCTCGAAAATGTCCCCCATTTGAGGAAGTAAAGTGACATCGTGGTTGTCTTCTTCCATTTCGTGACGATACGGTATAACGAGCTCCAAGCTTTGTAACAATGGAAGGCGGCTTTTGACGCTACGGAGCAGTAAAAACTCTGGTAGCCGCAGTCGCATTGATACATTTTCCCATTGCATTGAATAATCCATGAGTTTTGGAAGAACGAGCTGCACGCAGGAAACTTCTTGGTCGCTGTAGTAAGAATCCTCCTTGTATAGGGTGAAGGAGAACGGTGCCCCGCGTGCGACATCGAGAAAAAATGCCAATATTGCCATAGTACGTGAGGAATCCGGTCGTCGATTACGGGGCAGCTCCGGCTCAAGATCATTCATAGAGTATATCCACTGTGATGGGGTTTCCCTGTCTTCAGGACGCTCCATCTCGATTTCATTCCAGAAGTAGGCCTGCATTGACAAAAAAATAGCCCTCCATTTGGAGCAAATTTGGCCGAGGTACCACGGAAACTCGTGTGGTTTCAGAAGTTGCAAAGGTGAAGATAAGTACGAAAAGATCTCGCGTATAATTTCTACAGGTATGGCGCGGTGGGTCGGCGAGAGTACCGCCTTTGATGCCATGGTTCAACGATAACTGCACGAGAAGCTTGAGTTCAGATTGACACGTATAAAGCCTGAACTAAATCTTACACTGCGACACTGTAGTTGTGGTTGAACGAGCGCTTGGCAATATATTGAATACAATTTGCTCAGCTCGGTAATTTCCGAGTCCGGTTTACAAGTCGCATGCTCGCGCCCCGCCTTTCCTATGAACCTCAAATGATGTCATTGCCATCCGCGTCTTTCGTTCCTCGTTTCCCTTCTCTCTCTGTCGTCTCCACACCATGTCTGCGCTGGAGCAGCAATATCAATGCATCAAGTTGGGGCACATTCTGCTCTGGTGATTATGAGGGATACACTGGAGTGCAACAAACTTGGAACCATCAGGATGCGAAGAAATATAAAGTTGGCTGACCGAGGCGCCTTGGGTTATTCAATCGCACGGGGGTGCGTCTCTCGCCAGCCGTGGATGGACGTCCGGTCGTCAAGCTTCAAGAGCAGAAGCGGGCGTGCCGATGGAATAGACAGGGCAGGGGCGCCCTGTTTCTTATGAGAGCATTCTTCGTACATAGTTTTACAATTTTCCAGCAAGCTCCGTCTGTGCATAACGTTTATTTAGATCTCATAGCCCGCAAACATCCATCTACCCCAAAGCTACACTTCGCCTCCCTAATGATCCAAGTTCAACCATCCCAAATCGAAGACGAAAACCCCATCAATCAGATTCTTTTTCCATTGGTCCGTGTCCAAATGTGCAAACATGTGCGAGTCTCCTATGTCACCGACGGCTAAAAGATCGAAAATGAGGTTCAATCGCGAAACGTTCATTCATATCTCCACTCACGTTTCCCTCTGGAGGGTTCCCACCTGACAATATCCTTAACTGTCTCATATTTGATCCTCAGAATGTAGACCATTTTCTCTTTCGCAAAGTGTTTGTTGACAATTTCGGGAACTTGTTTCGAGGTCGATAGATGAATGAATTTATCGTCGATATCCTTTTGATTCAAAGGAAGAGTTTCGGGGAGGGGATCAGGGAGTAGCTCCGGCTGCGATGAAGGGATTAACTTGTATAGGTAGGTTGGCAAGTTCCCCGTAGAGTCGGACATTTTCAATCAGGGAGTGAAGGAAGCCTTGGTCGCCAAGTTGATCGAATATAAATCAAAATGCTACGTCAATCCATGACTTGAGCAGTTTAGGGAGACCTTAATCGATGGAAGAAGATGATACCCATATCGAGGAACCGAAAGAAGCTGTGGTCGCCTTAATTATAAATCAATCCAATTATGAAGCGGGTCATCGATTCAACATATGACTTGTGGTTTCGACCAGACCACGACCAATAGGAGAAGCCATGGTCCCTTAATTGAATATCTGATTATGAATCGAGTCGACATGTATGATATGACTTCGAGATTCCGATTCACTCCGCCCTCTATCGTCCTCCATGACCTCGGTTACGATCAGGGCTGGCAGCTTGACAAGCATCTCCGCTTTTTGGTCGACTTCTATGGAAGCGGCTTCCCCGACATCATTGGATTTGGAGAGACGAGCGTCGTTGTTGTGAGAAACAACCGCAATGGGACATTCGGAGATCGTCGCGATCTCGATCCAGGCCAGTTCACCTACTCACACGGTTGGCGCGTCGATAAGCATGTTCGGACCCTCGCCGATGTGACAGGCAAAGGGCATCCTGATATTGTCGGCTTCGGTGATAAGGGTGTCTATATCGCGGTCAACAATGGGGATGGCACTGTGGAACCGGCGAAGCTTGTGCTCGAAGAATTTGGATACAACCAGGGATGGCGCAGCGAGAGGGATCTCCGCATGGTCGTAGACCTCAAAGGTAATGGACTCGGGGATATTGTGGGATTCGGCAGGTCCGGCGTCTATGTATCGAGAAACAGAGGAAACGGCAGGTTTGAACCACCGAAGCTTGTCGCCCGCGACTTTGGATATCTCCAAGGTTATAGAGTCGAGAAGCATCAGCGGGTTATGGTTGACGTCACAGGCAATGGATGTGCAGACATCGTTGCGTTCGGAGAGACGGAGGCGTATGTTGCTTTCAATGACGGAGAAGGAGACTTCTGGCCCGCGCAAAAGTTCGCTAACGACTTCAGCTGGAAGAAAGGATGGGATCCATCTAAGACCGTTCGATATGTTACGCGTTTGGACTGATAGTTACGAATCATCTATCCGAAAGTCGCCACGAAAATGTATAGTATTATTTACTTGGACTTGAAAGCATCCATCTCGTTGACCACAAGCTGCCGCTCTGAGAGATTGTCTTCAATCGGAAATTACCAAGAGTGATCATGAGCGTCGTATTTTGTTCTATTGAAACAATCATTGCTAGTAGTAATTGTTGAATGAAAAGGACCTGTTTCGTGGATATCAAAGGAAGTTACAAGGTATTCAAACAAGTTGCGCCCACTTGGATTTGCAAACGTCTCGAAATTATCGATACGCCTCAAGTGAAACGTGCTAGCGTAATGAGTTCGTGTGGTTATTTGGTGCCCCTAAAACTTTATGTAGGGTGTTCGTGGGGTTGGAAGAGGCTATTGACGATATTGGCATCGCTGATTCCGAGGACACGTTGATGACGAACGAGTTGGAACGACCATATCAAGTACAGTTACATAGTCGCTATCATACCTGACGGTGGTACCTTTCTGTGTAGCGTTGTCGTGCCCACTCCCTTTAAATGAAGTCTGGGTGTGCGAGATGTGTGTGCATCGATGCCCGATGCCTGATGACCTCATGGTCTGCAGTCACAAATCCACGTCAAGACCCTTGTCCCACGCGCTACGCCCAAGCTGAATGGCGAGCTGTTATGTTCTTCAACGTTGGAAATCTAAATTCGAGCTTGAGAATGAGGTAACGGACGCATGGAGATTCCATTCAATCCTGTTCAAAATCACCGAACTCCGACCCGGGGAGAGATACAAACACTTTGGGGGGCTTTAAAACTCAACTGGTGAATTCAAAGTCAATGTCCTCCTCCTCGCACAACGATTCCAGACTCTCCAACACACTAGATGACCCATCCCACATTACATTCGTCTCTATGTCCAGTTCCTGTAGGCGTTCGATGCTGGTGTCAACCGTGGAATGGCGATTTCTGATCATCTCTTGCACTGCTTGGAGGTGAAGGTCGTTGATGTGGGAGTAACTGTAAAGGGATAACGAATTTAAGTGTTGTAGCGGCAGTTCTCGTGGCTGTGGCTGGGCTGTGTCTGTGGTTGATCCAGCAAGCCATTTAACCACTTCGACGAGAAATTCGTAGTAAGACAGTGACAATTCTTCGAGATCCGGTGTGTGCAACAAAACCTCTTTATGAGCCCGTAATTCGAGATAATCTAACGACAACACAGAGAGCTCGCAGTTTGATCGGAGGAGGAAGTCTATTGTTGTCCTAGCATCATCATCGGAGCCACCAGTTTCGAACCCAATCTCCAGCTCCTTCAATGCAGGGGTTTCTAGGATGGTTAGGAGAAACACCCCTTTAATGCACAGATATTCCAGGCATGGAAGCTTGATGATTTTAGTATCCACGTGTGTAGAATTGGGATCAAAAATTATGCTGCCAATATTGAGTGCCTCTAGATTAACGGTCTGTTGAAGGGCAGTGACAATGGTCTGAGGACTGGTTGTGGAACGAAGGTGAATACTTGTTAGTGAAGTCCAGTTGAACTTCCATGCTGCGTCCTCAAGATTGGTAAGTTTGATATGCGTTAGGAGCGGCGCGTCCTCGAAAATGTCCCCCATTTGAGGAAGTAAAGTCACATCGTGGTTGGCTTCTTCCATCTGTAACGATACGGTAGAATGATCTTCAAGCTTTGTAACAATGGAAGACGGTTTTTGACGCCATGGAGCAGTAAAAACTCTGGTAGTCGCAGTTGCATAAATATATTTTCCCACTGCGTTGAATGATCTACGAGTTTTGAAAGGACGAGTTGCACGCAGGAAATTTCTCGATCGCTACGGTAAGAATTCTCCTCGTATAAAGTGAAGGAGAACGGTGCCCCGCGCGCTACATCGAGAAAAAATGCTAACATTGCCATAGTACGCGGGGAGTCCGGTCGTCGATTACGGGGCAGCTCCGGCTTAGGATCATTTGGAGAGTATGGCATGATCCATGGTCGGATTTCCTTATCTTCAGGACGCTCCATCTCGATTTCATTCCAGAAGTAGACCCGCATTGACAAAAAAATAGCTCTCCATTTGGAGCAAATTTGGCCGAGGTACCACGGGAACTCGTGTGGTTCCAGAAGTCGCAAAGGTGAAGATAAGTGCGAAAAGATCTCGTGTATAACCTCTGGGGGTATTGGACGGTGCGTCGGTGAGAGTACTGCCGTTGATGCCATGGTTCGACGTTCAGCGATAATTGCACGAGAGCTTGATTTCAGAATGTTGAACACGTATAAAGAAGGACTACATAAGCTAGATCTTACACTGCGACGGTGTAGTTGTAGTGGCGGTTCGACTTGAACGAGTAAAACTGAGTGGCTGTTGACAATGTTGACTCAGTTCGCGCTTAGCTCGGTAAATTCCGATTTCAGGCCTGTTCACGCAGGATCATGTTAGTTAGGCGAGGTCGCATACAAACTCATGTTACACCGTGCTCGTTGCACTCATAGCTGTTTCAAAGACAACGAAAAAGAACACGTTTAATTCACCCAAACAGTCTGCGGCGTTGCATGCATAAACATAAAACATCCATCTCAGCTACGGCCCATCTACTCAAAAGTATTTCTGGAACCACTCGACTGTTGCCTTGAATGCACCTTCTTTTCCGGCCTTGACCTTTGGATCACTCAAGTCTCCACGGACCGCAAAGCCGTGGGTGCAGCCCTCGAAGTATTCTCTCTTGTAACCAGGCTCGAATTTTCCATCTCCCAGAATCTCGTCAGCTTTAGCTTGTGATTCGTGCGGGAACTGTTGGTCTACGGTGCAGCTATTGATTAGAAGAGGAGCTTTGGAAACGGAGGCATATTTCTGTTTTGGTTTAGAATTTGTTGAAAACGTGTAGTTGGTTAGGCCGCACCTCGAGGTCTTCAGGAACTTTTAACCTAGAAGGATGAGCAACGGCTGCAACAGCAATACCGTCCTCGAATGCCAAGTCAAATACATATCTTGCTATGATGTGGCACGTCAGCCTTTAGTAATTCATAGAAGTTGAATCAATGCTCACCACCGAAGCAGTAGCCGACCGCAGCAAAGCTTTTTACACCCTGCTCCTTGAGTGCATTGATGACTTTGTCCAGATGGGGGCGGGTATGCTCAGGTCCATGTTTAAGCCTCCACTGCTCGAAATCGAAGCCACCTTTCTGAGAAAGTATAACATCAGGGTAAGAAGAAAAACGGTTCTGCTCAAAGCATACCTTCATAGCATCCGCAGGAACAGGATCTCCATTGAAGTAGTCTGGAGCAATAGTCTATAGAGTTTCGTTATTTCTCATGGATCGACGAACAGGCTCAAAAGTCATACCTTGAACCCATTCCTTGCAAAGTCATCGCAGAGGAGCTGTAGAGTCCTTGGCTATAACTCGGAATCGAAGAATCGAGGAACTCACCAGGTTATTTTCCAGCTTGAGACCGAAAACGTCAGGAAGGTAGAGAACGACTTTATCCTTGGGGTAGTCAGCTTCAGGAGTGGCAATGTAACTATCGACGCCGCCGATCTTTTCGATCTTCCCTGTAGGTTGTCACAGCTCTGATTGGATGGACGTGGCAATCATTTTGACCAACCCGAATATGTGCCTTCGTGTCTGACCCCTGCTACCGATCAGCGTAATGTATACTGGATGTGGGAAATCGTTACCTTTGAAACAGTCCTTGCAGAAACTCATAGCGTGATTTCTACTCGTGGCTCGATACCTTAAGTTCGCAACTGATACGATTCTCATTCGTCATCGGAAGACTTCTGAGTAAGCAGGGAGATATAAGAGGACGGGTAGAATTTCCGGAGATATAAATAGACAACGCTCGATTTCTTTCCAGTATTATACGTTGTACATTCACGACTCAACCTACTCAAAGGTACTTGTGGAACCACTCAACCGTTGCCTTGAATGAACCTTCTTTACCCGCCTTGACCTTTGGATCGCTCAAGTCCCCACGGACCGCAAAGCCGTGAGTACAACCCTCAAAATATTCTCTCCTGTAACCAGGCGCAAACTTTCCATCTCCAAAAATCTCGTCGGCTTTAGCTTGCGCTTCGAGCGAGAACTGTTGGTCTACAGTGCAGCCATTGATCAGAAGAGGAGCTTTAGAAACGGAAGCGTATTTCTGTCATGATTTAAAAATCTCGTTGAAATGCGTAGGTGGTTGGCAGGTCGTACCTCAAGATCTTCGGGAACCTTCAACATGGAAGGATGAGCGACGGCCGCAACAGTAATACCGTTCTCGAATGCCAAGTCGAACACAAATCTTCCTGCGGTCGACGTCAGCCGTTAGTAGTTCTAGGAAAGCCGTCCATTGCTTACCACCGAAGCAGTAACCAACCGCTGCAAAGCTCGTCACCCCTTGCTCTTTGAGTGCGTCGATCACCTTGTCTAGAGTGGGACGGGTGTGCTCAGGCTGGTGGCTGCCTTTCCATTGCTTGAAGTCGAAGGTACCGCTCTGCACAAGGACGGTTTTAAGAAAAGGCAAAACAATTCTACTAAAAAACGTACCTGCATAGCGTCAACGGGCACAGGATCTCCATTGAAATAGTCTGGAGCAATGGTCTATGGATTACGTTATTTCTACGTAGATGCAAGAGCAGGGAAAGACACACCTTGAACCCATTGCTTGCAAAATCGTCGCAAAGTAGCTACAGATGGAATCGTTAGCTTTGACCTAGATGAGGAGCGAATATGCTTACCAAGTTGTTTTCCAACGCAAGACCAAAAGCGTCACAGAGGAAGAGGACAACTTTGTCTTTGGGATAGTCGACTTCTGGAATTGCAACGTAGCTGTCTACGCCGCCGATCTTTTCGATCTTGCCTGTAAATTTAAAAGGTTGAGTTGGTTACGAACAAACAATGGCAAACGATGGATCGAAAAAAACCTTCAGGTGTGCCTTCGTGTTTGACACCTTTGAAACAGTCCTTGCAGAAACTCATGCTTGTAGTTTACCTTTCAACTGCTCACACTTATACCTCACCATCGGAAGAACATCCGGGTCAGCAGGCTGATATAAGATCGGGTAGTTTCCGTGAAGCAAGATATATAAATAAATAAATAGAACAACTACGATTTAGCTTGAGCTGCTGCCGCTCGCCGCCGTTTGTTCCCGCGTCTGATCTCGCCCAAATCGGATTCTATCTCTGTCTCCCGTCCGCCTGTCAACATCGATATGCTCTTCCCTAACCCACCCACCGCCTGATTCTGGTGCGCACCTCCTTTTGGACGCCGTCTGCCCCCAGCACCCCCAGCACTACTTCCCCCACCTCCTCCCCCTCCATTGGGTATACTGGTCGATGTGAGAGGTAGCGGGAACGGGGATGGGAGCTCATCCACAGACAATGAATGGGGATTTAGAAAAGGGCCAGTCGTGATGGCGATGTTACTCAGCCCAGTGCCGTTCACGTATGTTACGTTTGAATTTCCTAGAGGAGTCGGAGGTGGCGATGTACCAAGTTTGTTTCGTAATTTTCGGGTTATATGCGGTCTGGATTGGGAGTCAAGGGAGCCGTCTGCGTACTGTTGAGCAGTTTATGAGGCGAAAGCTGTGTAGAGTGAACTAAGAGAACATACTGTGCCCTCTCCATCCTTGTCTTCTCTAGCGCGTCTTCTTCTCTCTTCAATGCCTTCCAGCAACCTCTCGCGTACTCTCTCTCTACCTTTTTTCCACTCTTCCTCCACTCTCTCTCTTTCCTCGTCGTATGCCGTCTGAGCACCTTCAATGGAATACCGTTCTTGCATATCTAGCTGAGCTGCAGTGGCCGACCGCTCAATCGTGAGCGGGAATAATCGTAACGCATACATGGGGTGATCTTCGGGTTTCGAGGATAGCTGAATAGCAGCGCTATTCAATAACGTAATAGTTTCTGCATACTGTCGCCCGCTAAATGCGAAGCAATTGTCAACGCCATCAACACACGAAACAGAAACAGCTAAACTTACTCTTCCCTCCTATCACTCATCTCTTTGCCCAACTTTCCCGATATTTCTTTCTTTCGTCTGTCTCTCTTTGGATCGTCCAATGGAATACCTGTTTGTCAACAACTCGTCAACACACGTCATAAGCAACGAGCCCAGAACAGTATAAAGGCGTAAAAGTAATGACACACAAACACATACCTTGTATCCTCGAGCTAGGTCCAGCAATCGCTGTATGTCCGTGCCCAAGCGCATGTCCATATCCGATCCCAATGCCAATCTCGACATCTGCCGCATACGCGGGACGCGGCTTGGATGGGTAGGGTAGCGAGAACATCCCAGGCTGGGGAGGCATATCCGTTCTTTGTGTTTTCCGGTTTTTCTTCTATTTCGAGGCTCTAGGAGGAAGACGAGGCTGTCAATAAGATTGGCGGAAGGAGCTTGGTGTCCGAATGCCGTTCCCTTGTGGCTTGTGCACCAACTTGGGATTTGATGTCTTCATAACACGTGACTGTGTGATCATGAAGAGTTTATTTTTAGCTCGATCATTTCACCCTTTTTGAATTTCGTCATTTCAACCGCAACGGTCAAAGTGACTTTCGAAATACCCCAAATGTTGTCAAAGCTTGCGGGCTTGCCTTGCTAAAGAAATGGCTTGACTTATACTATGGATTTTTGCCCATCGCAAGAACAATCAACTCTATCTTCAATCGTCTCAACTTCTGGCGTCCCTGTATATTTCCCAGCATATTGAACGTCCCATTCTGTTTTCAACGACATGGGATTATGATGGTACACATCTGATGTTTCGAACCTCGAAATCTCGAAGTTTGACAGCCAGCCAGCCCAGCTTCATTCGCCTTCAACATCCTCCGAAGATTTCTGCCCAATCGACGCCTCATGATCTTCTCTTCTTCGTTTTTAAACCGTAAACGAAACCTGTTTCGGAAGGCACGTGTACAGTACTGCCCCAAGGTTGAAAGAATTATATGTATCGGCCACTTTACAAACGCTCTGTTGCGTTGCCACGGCTATATATAGAGGTAAGCCCTGTAAGTCAATTATCACTGCATTTGAGTCAATGATGCTTATCCAGTTGCCTTTTTATGAACGGATGCGGCCGGTGATATGATCCTTGCCGTTGTGATGACGCGTCCCCATGGAGTGATTATAAGATCGGGATTCAGCCAGCGGAGATAGTCGTCCTCTAAACTGTAAGCATGAGTTTGTGTCCGGATTGTATCAAAGGTATACGCAATGCCCTACACACCATTTCGAATAAAGATTAAGATGGCCGTTGACAGGTGTTAGACACGAGGGTACGCCATCTGGTGAGTCCCTTTTTATTGTTCCTCGGCCGCTGTCGATAACTGACCTCAATACAAAGGGAAATTCGAAAAGATCGCTGGTGTCGATTGCTACATTGCCACCCCTGCTGGCGATTACGACAAGGACAAAGTGCTGCTGTATCTGCCAGATGCGCTCGGTCTTCACATCAACGCTCATGTACGGCGCCTTCTTCCTGTCGATATCATCTGTGCTCAACGTTCTTATGCGACAGCTCCTTGTCGATGACTTTGCCAACAATGGATACAAGGTATTTTTCTAGTGCTTCTGGAGCGTCCCATATCTAAACTGACTGCATATCATTTATCTAGACCGTATCTCTCGATTACTACAGTGGTGACCCAATATCGGAAGATATTCTAATATCTCCCGTGAGCTGATCTACAATATTACCCGATCATCAATTTCTGACCGTCATTAAAAAGCGGAATGTTGATCTTGTTGGATGGGTCGCTCGACACGGCCAAGATGTGACTCGGCCTATTGTAGACAAGGTGATCAATGCGCTTAAAGAGCAGGGTGTTAAAAAGTTTGCCGCGACTGGGTACTGTTTCGGAGGTGGGTTCGACATTTTGTGAACGGCACGAAAGGTTACTGATGAGGACGCGGTATCAGGTCGATACGTCTTTGATCTGGCATTTGATCATGTCATTGATGTCGGTATCGTTTCACACCCATCTTTATTAAAGTCCCCGGAAGATCTTGAGGTATGATATCATATCCCTCTCTGGATTCTTCAACTCATTCATATTGTAACAGAAATACGCCACGGTAGCTAAAGCACCTCTCCTCATCAACAGTTGCCCTGTTGATATGCAATTTCCTCTCGAAGCGCAAGCCAAGGCCGACGAGCTATTTGGCAACGGAAAGTTTGCTCCCGGATATAAGAGAGAGCATTTCGAAGGATGCACTCATGGGTTTGCAGTTCGAGGTGATTTGAGTGATCCAAAAGTTAAGGCGGGAAAAGAGGGAGCTTTCAAGGCCGCAGTTGAGTGGCTCAAGCTTCACTTATGAAGATATGGCGTGTATGGAACGAAGTAAAATAAAGGATGTACAAGTATCGCAATTACAGATTAGAACTTCAAAACGTACCTTGAGCTTTCACCAACAAACGCTGGAAGGTGCCTTTGATGCACGGATATGGCCTCGTTCCTTGAACGATCAAATGTGGGCCCAGCCTGGCGATATATATCATCTGGTTGTTCAAGGCTTTGGCTCAACGGAATTTGATCTCGTAAACGGCCGCTAACCACCGAGTTGGCTTTGCTACTACTCCTTTTACATCTGCCGTAACAAACTAACACTGTCATTCCATTTATCTTTGCTCGTACATTTCTGGTCCTATGTCACGCCATACGCGCCACGTGATCGCGTTCCGCTAATTTGATGCGCTCTTGCCACCGTCGGCCGTCGCCTTCATTCCAACGATCAGCGCGGCCGATGGAAGGTTTCGTTCAGAAGCTGGCAAGTCGAGGGACGACTGTCGACACGGATGAAGCGATTCGGATTCCCGAAAGACCGTCCAAGGCCAACACCTTCGAGGATCTCGGCTCCAGTTTTGACAGAAAGGGCAATAACACGCGACATGACGCGAAGAAGAAGGTGGAAAGCGCATATAAAGATAGGCTAAAGCATGCGAAACATTCATCCACTCATTCCGCTCATGAAATCACCGATTCGAGCGAGGACGAGCTTGATTCCTTCGCTGGTTCGCAGGCATCCGGGAAGTCGAACGCTGGCTCGAGCGTCTGCAGAAAGCCTCGACTAACACGGGATGAAGACTATATGTCCCATGTGAATCAAACAACGAAACCAACATACGAGGTGTTAAGGAAGATGAACTTCAAGAAAAAGGGAGTCAAAGAGTCGAATACCGAAGCTGGCCCTACATCTAGCAGGTTATCACCATCCAAGCAGCCGCGAACAGCGTCGAACGCTCATCATGACAACCGCACCGGGTCATCATCCTGCCTACATCGCAGCAGCTCACAGAATTTGGTCAACGCCGAGCATATACGAAGTCAAGGTGCTATATATACGTCTGGTGACCTTCGAGCCGAGAACATCAGTTCAGATAGGCCAAAGCCGCGCCCTTTAAACAAAGACGTTGGCAGAAGATCTGGGTTGGGAGAAATTTCTGTCAATAGCCAAGCCGAGTCAAAGTCTCGAGTAACAGGGAAGATCGAAATAGGAGAACCGGAGACTGTACGAAAGACAAAAAGGCCCACGGAGATAAGTATCACTAGTCAAGGGACGTGGGCTAAGGTCAAGAACGTCAGCGAAGAGGTGGAGGTCACGCCCAATACGAGGTCATATAAGGATCCAACTAAGGAGAGCCGTTCGATGGTCTCTACTTCCAAGCCGGTGGTGACGGTCAAGAAACCCAAGGTCCCCTTCCCTGCACCGGAAAATATGCCCTCACCGCAGACGCCTCAGGCTTTCCCCGGCCCGTCACCTCTTTCTGCTCACAGACGAGACAATGTTCACAAGAGTCCCTCGATGTCAAACCTCAGATCCAAGAGGCGTACAAACGTTGGCCGGTGCGAGTCGCCAACCCCAAAGCCACGAGAATTCCCAGTGTCTCCTACGGGGATGAGCCGGAGTACATCGCCCCGACATGCTCCCGGTAGTGGAGAAGCAAAACGGATCCCAAAGCCCCGGCCAAAGAATTCGAAATCAAAGAAGGCCAAGGAGGCCAAAAGCCTTCCTATGGAAGAGAGCGAAGACGCGGACAAGGAAGATGAGAAATCCTCTCGGCCTGCACCCCAGCCTTTCCCAATGTGCACGCAGGTGCTAGCGAGCATTGGCGAGACCAACTCACTTGAGCTGTCAGGACTGAAGAGAGCTTCTGGCGACTCATTCTCAAGTCAAAAACGACGAAAGAAGAGAAAGAGCACTCTTGTGTGGGTTCCAAATTGCTTTGCACTGCTGTCTATATTTGACCCTCGAACAGGGTCTCTTCCGATGAGAGTCTTAAGGATTATGATAACGATGATCAGGATTGGGACGAAGACTGTATGTTTTCCCACGTGTTTTTTGCATATTTTCTTTCGTTATGCTCAATTACCATAAACAGTTTCTACGTCTTTGACCGTGGACCCCAAATTATTATGCCCATTCTGTGATGCCTTGCTTCCGGAGCCGGCTACTCCCCACCTTAAGAAATTGATAAGAAATGCGCTGAAGAAATCGCGCCCTGATCCTCGCCCTAATAATCCTTTGGGACGAAAGGCGCCTTCGGCTCTTTTCGTTACAATATGTCAGAGGCATCAATTTGAAGGTGAGGAACTACCAAAAGCCGAGGCTAATGGCTGGCCGAGGAGTATTGATTGGAAAAAACTGGGGAAAAGAGTCAAGGATATGCGGGGCGAGTTGGAAATCTTCCTTACGGATCTTCGGGCTCGTGCAGGCGTCAGCGTTTTCTGGGACGAAATCCAACTGGAGCTGCAAAAGAAAGGATCCCGGGCCGTTGCAAGCGTACAAGGGCAATTCGCAACCTTTGACAAGGGTCAGCCGGGATAGTAAGTCGTCGTCCTATATGTTCTCAGTCCACAAATAAATCACAATATCAGCTACGGCGAACTCGGATATGCAATTATCCACGAGACGCTACTTGACCTCTTACCTCCAAACTCGTACGACTTGAATTTCATTGCACCATTAACATTCAAGCAGTTTATGCAACGCGTCCTTGTCCCGGAAGTAGCAATAAGATTAATCCGGGAAGACATGAATCTGCATGGCGCCTCCGGTTCATCGAAGGCTCTTCAAGTGTTGCGCGACAGTTCAAAATATGGCGTGGTCATGTTCCCCGATGATAATGCCGACAAGGATGATATTGACGATTTCGACCAACTGGGAGCTGCGGACCTCATCGTCATGGAACGAGCCAGAAAGCGGAGGAAAGAGTTAGAGGAAGAGGAGATACGAGAAGAAGCTGAGGAAGAAGCGCGACGGATAGAGAAGCAGACGAAGGACAAACAGAGCAAGACAAGAAGTGAGCGGGAGAAGAAGAAGAAGAAAAATAAAAGCACAGAGGAGAAGGACAAAGAAAATTCCTCAGAAGACGCCCAAGTATTGCCGCCCAGACCACGACCAAAGCAGAAGTTCCGCCCCAAGAGCCAAGGGAACCCCTTTCTCCATACCCCAACATCGCTTGATGAACTTAGCAACAATGAACTCATGGACTACTGTCCATCGTTCCTGAAATCGTCCCAAGAGTCGACCCAAAGCATCCGAAGGAATGAATATCTGAAAACCCGTTCAGCGCATAGACTCAGCGGGTCTGAGGAAGAAGTTCTGGTTCCTAACAGCGACCCGGACGAGAGTAGCGGATATTTCACCCCAACGTATGCGCGGAACTCGCAGTCGTTGAAAAGCACTCAGTCGGGTATTTCTACCGATCCGGCATCTTCATCCGAAGACATTGAAGTGTCTTCTCCGGTTCGTCAACGACGGCATGATCAAAAGAGCGAAGAAGATATGACACCCAAACCTTTAAAGGTTGGCCGCACGGAACCCTCAGGATCTTCGCAGGACAAGTCATACCCGTTGCTGGCCGCGCGCCGGAGGTTGCAGACGCGTGTAGGTAATGAGTGAGTGCTTCGAGTAAGACTTCTTTTGGAGTCCATACAGAGGTTTCGTTCACTCAGATCCTTGAACTCCGATGCTACATCCGAGGGATCCTGGCTTAAAAGCATGATACCAGCAGGATCATCAGCTGAAGCTACTACTACCACTGCATCCATGGTCCGGAGGAATTCTGACCATCGTTGGCTTCTGAGCGACAGTTGCGAAGAATAAATTGCCCTTAACTATAGACTTAGACGTCCGTATATAATGCTTTACTCGTACATATTGCGCTAATCGCATACCGGATGTGCTAATGCAAAAATCAAGATATAAACGTCAGAAACCGCCACTGCTTTCCCATTGACCGTTGATCTTGTTCAGTAAAAATTTACTGAAGAGGTATCCGATCGCTTTCTCTGGTCAATTCGAATGAGCTCAGGCCTCTCATCTGCTTCCCACGACCGTCAAAGTCATGGCGAAAATTTTTGATCGCATTATCAACGACGTGAACGTGAACTTCGCCTGGCACTTACTTGCCCTCTTTCATCTGTCCATTACAGCCATGATTTGCACCACTAGATGCTCATTGTTCCGCCGAAGTATAGTAGGCGATCTTGAATTCAACCTTTATAAATAGGAACACGAAAGCAAGACAAAAGGAAGATTGCGTCTCGTCATTTAGCCACTTATCATGCATTGGTCAAGCGCAAAGGTGCGCTCAGCTGCGTTTAGTTAGAATCACAACACGTAGGTAATGCATCTAATTCACCCCAACAGCTATTTTGCAAGCCAGCTCGCCGACTTTGCCGTGGATACGGTTGAAAGTCTCAGTATGTCACCTACCAATGGATCATCAACTTTCCGGTCCAGCAGGAGTTACATTCCTAACGGCTCAGCCCTTTTCAGCACTGCGCAAACGGAACGGCAGTGTGCGGGCTGCGAGATGATGGGCTGACTGTATGTCGCCGTCATTAGTGTTTTATTAGTATCCAATCAAATTAACCACATCAGAACGAAAGATAACTTGGTACGAATAAATACAATGGTTCCCTTCCCTCAAAGTTTTAGTTCGTCGTAGCATCGGTAAAAGGAGTGTTGGCAAAGCCAACTTGTCTTTTGGCGCTATCATAGACAGTATAATGTCTCTCAAGGAAGGTATAACCGTTTACGAAGCTGAATAGTTTACTCGCTGAGCCAAGATCTTGAACAATCAGAAATATATCATTACGGTCGCCGCCGATTACATTGTTCAGAGAACGAGGCCATATCTGCGCATTTGGTGTTAGAGTGAAGGTTTTCTGCATACACATGTTAGCGATATAAGATAGGTATAGGGAAACGGATGGCGGCATACACCATTGATGTCGAAGTTCAGGGGACATAAGGCCTCGTACTGATCAGTAGATATTTTGAGCAAGCCAACAGTTGAGTTGTACGTGCCCCCTGTCGCATTTGCGTACCGTTGATACGCATCGGTAGCAAGGAGGACCAATGTTGTACCTGACGAAATTTTCCATTGAGCAGCTCCAGTCTAATGGTTTCCGAACGTACCGGTATCAACAATGCCTGCAGAGTTGCTCAAGATTGTCATCGAACCGTATGTAATGGTTTGATTGACTCCCCAGAATCTACCAGCTTGAAGGGTGCTTGTAATAGGTCTAAACACTGTCATGACGATTATTCCAATGAAGCACAGGTTAGCTCACGCATAATGGAGCGACCCAATAAACTTCGATGGGTCGACGCCACCTGTTGATGTTCAAGTCTTGAACCCCCAGAATAAATGTAATTACTGACCCCATGTCAGCTCTCCATTCCGCGTCATAGCCGAGGTCGTCGGCTCCAACGAGATGCCGATCTCGTGTGCGGGTATCAGACCTTGAGAAAATGCGTTATCGGTCACAGTGGGGATCGTGGTCGTGTTGTCCGGAGAGAGCGATCCTGGGAGCTATCAGGAACAGCTGTATTTTGAAAAAATATAACTAAAACGTACGTAAAGTTAGGTCGATTGGACCGACTCTAAAGAAGGTCAGACATGCTATTAGTTAGCAAGGACGAACATACCCCAAGATGCCATCAATATCGGGGAATCCGTGGGCCTGTAAAGTCATGAGTAAAGGTCATAGTTTACAATCAAGCTAGCCACCCACTGAAGTTGCAACGCCAATGGATTGATTATGAATTACCATTTCTCCAAGAGTGACGGTATCTATGTACTCCACACCTTGAGGAAATCGATTTGAGCAATAAGCACGTCTGAACGAAGATATCTCTACCTGTGAAGTTTCCTGAACCGTATTTAACAGCCTAAAAAAAATCGGCAACTGATATGCAATGAACACATTTGGTTTACCACAGTTTGATTAGTTTTGACACTGGAGAGTGTCTCCACATACGTCTTGTTAGCTCCGACCCAGGTGTTTGAACTGCAAATCGTGTGAAGACAACAAAAGAACCACGATGCCTTGACACCTCACCTTCCGGTGTCAACAAGAAGGGAATCTGAAGGACCGTTAAAACAACCGAAATAGTTAAATTAAGTTCAAAGCGCACAGTAGGTGGGGGGAGTTCCAATCCCAACATCGGCAGTGTAATATTCAGCCTCATTAACAATTGACTCGGGTTCATCCCAGCTGGAAACTCCAGTCGCGAGGAAAGTGGCGCGAGCTTGATCAAACTTCAAGATGCTCAGAGCACTTGCGGTATTGAGATGTCTGTTAAGACGTATCGTTACAACAGCAGAAGTCGGATTGACCGCAAGGAATGGAGCGAGGAGTAAGAATTGTCATGATCATTGGTGATCATTGGTGATCATTAATGAATTGTGATGATCCTTAATGAATTGTTGTGAACATCAGTTATCAGATTTTGCCATATCTTGTTACTTTACTTGTTGTTGATGGTGAACAATGGTGAACACTCATTAAAAGCAATTTCTGTGCAATTTTAACCAGTCACGGTTCATCATAACTTATTCATGATCACCAGTGTTCACCTGTGATCATCCATGATCTTAGCATTGCTATGACAAGTTTCACTCTCTCAAACTGGAAAAAATCCAGTGATCGTCTGTGGTCAATGATGTTCATTTCCATTCTTGATGATCCATGAATAATTGCCACAATCGATGTCAATGGCCTGAAAGTATGCTACTACATGATTGTTCATGAGAGCCCAAGTCAAAGGGGGGAAAAGCAATCATGAGGGATCATCATGAATCACTCCCATTCATGATGATTCATCACAGTTCATCATGATACATCATGATCGTGCATGACCGTTGAGCAGCGCTTTGGGCCCGGGAAACATGACTCTTGTTCGAGAACCCAGTGCACTGAAAGTGGTTGTGGGCGCTCCTTTTTAGTAAGGGCTTGGCACATGTTAACGCCGCCCATCACCATGAAGTTTAGCTAAAAATTACCATTTCTATTGCGCATTTACGAGAGATCATTCAATAATCATTGATGAAAGAACCGAGTGGATACACCCTAGAGCGTCTATGGTATACCTCCATCAGACTAGAAACGCAATATTAAACGCGTCAGAGTCGAAGTTCTCGAACTTACAATGGCTATTGCGCCTACGTCGTATGGCCCGTACCGTATTCGCGAGGGTACTAAGTGGAGACACCTTCTTCGATGCGATCAACGCGCAAGGAAATCGGCTATTGCGATACTAATCGATAGTCGAAAACGGTATTTAGGTAGAATAGCGCTTCTGTCGTTCCCACATTCAGCTCATCATTCCTCTCGTGCGGTTGTTTTGACAGCGAACAGCAAAGTCAAGCCTATAACGCGTGCGTCCTCCTCCTCTGACATGGATTAGTACTTCGGCACGCTAAGGAGGGGCAAAGACCGCTAGGTTGGCAAAACATACAAAAATAGCGCCCGCCTTTCCGAAAGTCCAACACGGATACCATCGCGCCCACATCTTCACATTTGCAAGATAATAATACAACACGAAAAATATAGCATAATCATACCTAAACTTTTCATGACGCCATAAATATATTCCGAGGCCCAAGCACCAGATATATCTCCCTGGCCAGATAAAGCACGGAAGGGAGATGCTCAACGTGCAAGTTTGCAGTAGATAATATCTCTTGCGAGTCGCTGAAGCGAATCGGGGTCGATGCATATCTCCCTAAGAGGGCCGTATGAGGGATCGAGTTCCAAATTCACAATGTTCGGGCAGACGTTAACCATCATTGCAGCGTAACAAGCCCCAACACCTGCCAAAGTTAGGTGTCTGACATTTGGCAAGTGCCAGTCGTTGGGAAGATAGCGGGGACTCCTATATGCGTCGCCTTTGTCTCGCAACCCTGATTTCAAAAAGTCGGGTATTTCGGGGCTGAACGTGTGGACTATCTCTAACCCAGTTACCTGCGGGGGGAAATCCACAAGTCGAGAATGTTTGAATACATCGTTGAAGCCAATGTTGTGATAGTGTATTGCAATCTTGCGCAAGTTGGAACAGAGGAAAGTTTGTTATAATCGATCGGGCAAGTATGATTGCGACTCCTGACGTAAGTATTATTCGCACAATTTTCGATTTTCCGTTTCGACGCCCTCGTCCTTATGCACTGAATCGCAATCCCACGTAAGTCCCTGCCATCGCCTTGACCACCACATAAACGTTTTTGTTGCAGGGATTAACCAGCACAGGCGGTAAAAAGGATCTACTAGCTTTCTATAGGGTTTGGACTGATTATTAGTCAATACCTGGACCTGGATGTTCTGCTTAAGTGCAAGAGTCTGAGTGTTTACTACCCCCACTATGACTTTTGCCTGTTCACTGTACACCTCTCAAGTCCACTCACGCTTTGCAATGATTCCGTCGCATCGTCAAGCCGGTCATCTGGTCTCTGTACTGCTCTGGATTCATCAGGCGATGCGTAAGCTCTATACGTCATGCACACGAATCAAATATTGTGAAGATCACGAAGCTTATAGCTGTCTTTGCGATGAAAGACTGCTTATTTAAGTATCATTGGTAAGCACTCTATTTCTTCGATTGCGAAATATCAAACCACACAAACTCAAGCCGATGCCGGTGTTGTCAGAATATTCATGATGGCTGATTTTGAAACTGATGATCCTTGTGGCCACTGAAACTTGGCCACATGAGTCATCTTATCAGGTGCGGAAGACAAAGGCCATTGCCAAATACAGGTCGAAACGCTTTGTCCCTTGCCACGATTTAATCATCCATGCCACGCCCAACTCAGCTCGTTCTTTATCCTTGATACCTTCCTCTAAAGCCCGCGCGCAATGGAAGCCAAAAAAGCCGAATTCGCCAAATTCTTCGAACGTCTCATCAATCGTGCTTCGCCCAAAGATCATGCGTCCATGCCACCAGAGATCCACAGGACCTCTGCTGCCACTGCAGACCTGACACTACCGACCATTCAAAATCACAGCAGCGCCGTACGAAGCAAGGACACGCCCCAACAGCAGACGCGAAATACTAGATCCGCTGGGTTACGGAGTAACGCTGTAGCCAACCCGGGATTGACTGCAGACGACACGATCTCAGTTGATTTGACGCATGAGTTCACCGTGGGGAGATGGTACCCATTCACGTTTAAAATGATGGTCCACAAACTATACGAACTGGAGGAATGGGGGAAAAAGGTTAAAGAGGTGCTGGAAAGATCACAAAAGGACTTCAAGCCCTTGTCGGAAGTAAACTGGGAGAAGAAGAAGGCGAGTGCCGATGAAAGGCCGGAGGGACAGGTACAATTCAAGCTGAAACAGCCGGAGGGTCGGGTGAAAAGTAATTCTATTCCCGGAGGGGTTGCTCATACACGTAGCAACCCTTTGTTGGGGAATGTACCAAGCGAACGGACGCACCACAGGTTAATTGCCACGCAGGACGCATTCGCATCCCCTAAAGTCGATGAGGGTGCGAGGATCGTCAAGAAGCGTTGCGTGGGAAGAGATAAGATATTCACCGGAAGCGCTGGTATGGGAGAAGTTAAGCCGCAAAACACGTGGGTGTACAAAGGCAGTGCGATGCGACAAGCAGTTGATCGCCTTCAAACCCAAAGAAACTGGCGGAAGAAACGACATGCGGAATTTGAACAATGCCCGATCGCAGGTGTCATTATACCATAAACGACGAAACCTTTTTGGCGTCGTTTTCTTTTATTTCCGGGGAAGTTCGTTCTATTTTAGTTTCTGTTGCATAATTAGACTATGTATTCACGACTTACATTGAGGCCCGTTTTGTACTAGCAATCTACGAATTGAATTGTTTACGTTACATTAATCATTGCGAACCCCAGCCCACATGTAGTTGCAGGTTTCTGTCTTCAGAAGGAATTTAGTCCATGTACAAAAAGAGGCTCTCAGACCCTCTTTCAGTTATTCATCAAATTGAATTGCCATCGAGAGCCACTCTCGATACCTGCCATCTCGTTGCCTTGTGTTATCCGCCATCGACGGGCCGAGGATCATGTCCAAGTTTATCCAGAATTGCCTCTCGTCGCACAATGTATTTAAAACAGGTTTATTATAAATTGAAAATAGGATAAAGATGATAACTGTTCTTCTCCGATACAGCACTAGTTTGACGTAGCAGTAGTGAAAGGAGTTGTTGCAAAACCGACTCGTTGGTTAGCGGTATCATAGACGGTATAAAACCTCTCTAGGAAGGTATAACCGTTTACAAAATCAAGCCCTGCGCCGCTGTTTGCGCCGCGATCTGAAACAATCAGATAGATATTGCCTGCAGTGCCGCCAATTGCAGTATTCAGGGCACGGGGCCATATCTGCGCATTGGCAGTCAGCTCAAAGGTTGTCTGTACGTTAACGTCAGTAATGTGATAAAATTAAGGCAGGAGAGAATAGTAACATACACCACCGATGTGGAAGAACAAGGACTCTAGATTAGCGAACTGACTACTAGATATTGTCAGCAGGCTAGTAGCCGAGTCCTTTGTGGCACCTGTCACTTGTTGGTACTTCGTAAATGCATCTGACGCAATGAGAATCAAGCTCGTGGCTGGGAATAATGCATTAACGTGCAGGTTAAAGTTCAAGGATGGTCTTGGACATACCAGTGTCGACGATGCCGGCGGTGCTACTCAAGATTGGCGTCCCGCTGGAACCATACGTAATGGATTGATCAATTCCCCAATAAGTACTAGCTGGAGAAGTGGACGTGATGGGCCTAGAAAGTGTTATAACAATAGTTCCTAATGAGTGCAAGCCAAGCTCACACATAAGTCAGATCTCCAGTGAATTTCGAAGAGTCAGTGGCACCTGTCGATATTGGGATTTTTCGCCTTCTAAAGAATAAATACAATCACTGACCCCATGTCAGTTCTCCGTTCTGATCCGACTGCGACGTCGCCGGCTCAAAAGAGATGCCAATCATATGCGCATCTATCGAACCTTGAGAGAATGCATTATCCGTCACTGTAGGGATCGTGGAGTGGCTGTCGGGGGAGAGGGTTCCTGGAGAACAAATCAGAAACTGCCTTATTTTCGCGAAAAATAATACCAACATACCTATACTCCGGTCGACCGGACCAATTCTTACCAAAATGTCAGTAATTCGATTTGTCAGACAATGCTGAATATACCCCAAGACGCCATCAAGACCAGTGAACCCGGTAGACTAAAGGCATGAACAAATTAATTATGATTATGTGAACCAATTTAGCTACTCACAGTACTTGCAACACCGATTGACTGCTCCTGAATTACCAGGCCAGAGCCGAGTGTGACAGTGTCCGTGTACTCTTGACCTTCGTGATATCAGCATCGGATACAATTGTGTCAGAATGAATGTGTCTCAACCTGAGAACGACCCTGAACCGTACGAAACGCTCTAGGAAGAAAGTTTGGTGACTCGTCTGAAATGAAGACGTTCGGCATACCACTTTATCAGGCGTTTGATAACTAGAGCTCGTCTGAACATATGCTTTATCAGCTCCGATCCAGGTGTTTCCGCTGTAAAGCAGTGAACATGACGAAAAGAGAATGTGATGAGATACCGCACCTCGCCGTGTCAACAACCAGGGTATCTGAAGGGCCGTTAGTCCTAGTCCGAGCAGTAGTTGAGAGCCGAGCATACAAGTGGTAGCGGGACTTCCAATCCCAACATCCGCAGTGTAGTGGAAAGCGCTATTGGTAACAGGGGTAGAAGCTCTAGTGACCAGGGAACGGGCGCGAGCCTGGTCACGTTTCACAATGTTGAATGCAGTGGCATTATCACTATTGAAGCGTCTAGTAAGGGGTAACTTGACAAGACTAGGGACTGGATTAGCCGCGACGACGAGAGCGAGAAGGAGGGTGCTGAGCAGCGTCTTGGGAAACATGATTGCTCTGAGGGGCCTGTTCGCATTCGCAGGTGCCCGTCGCATTATATTAGAGGGTATTACGGCAATATTGTTGCCACATGTTCGTGAATAAGTTTTTTATGCTGACGGCATGATGCATGATGTGCTAGATGAGCGTTATGCGCTAGTGCGTTTTTGGATTAAATTCAACCAACGTTGAAGCGACTCGGAGTAAGCTGCTATTTGTGCCGAGTGAGCTAGTCCATGTTGATTGGAATACGGTGCTTATCCGAGCGGCCCCATGCCAAGCGTGCATGGGAGCTGACAGAGAGAGATGTAGCCTGGAGGGACGAGGCAAGGCGAGTCGGGTGAGCGTCCGTGTCTGAGTTTGTATTAGGCTAGTGTAAACGGCGGAAACGGTGAGATTTCTGATGACCGATTTGAATTGACGTGGATGATAATAATAGACGATCGCGAGGCTGCAAATCCTGACATCCATCAGACTGCTGTTCGCTCACTGCGTTTAGCCTAGCACCGAAAACGTCGTCAATGACGCTCGTACACTCTCCAGAGCTGCATCTGCTCGCCCTAAGGTGCCCAGTTCACGATACCGGCATTGTAAACTTTTAAGTCGCTTCCCCGATCTCCGCCAGTCGCCCCTGGGATCGCAACTAGATGCGCAGCCTATAAGCACCGAAAACGCCGCCAATAATGAATTAATGACCATCCAGAGCTGCATCTGCTTGCCCTTGTACTTGTAAGTCGCTTCCCCGATCTCCGCCAGCCGCCCCCTCGGATCGCAACTGGATGCGCTCCTTTTCGCTCGTCTTCCCTGCTCCGCATTTAGTTTACTGGATATCTGACTAGTGTAAACACACGCCACTCTGTCACTGCCACTTTCGATGTTCCGATTGGCTGTAGATAGAGTTTGGAGTGCCCCGATACTCGCCATATCCATCACGTAGGTAACCGCCAGTACGCGAAATCATTCCACCATCACGCCTTCTTGCTCAAGTATCATTTCTAGGCGAAATGAGAATAAAGGTTTCAACCTATTTGGGGTAATTTTTATGGTAACCGGCAAGCCCTCGCTTGACACCATGCGTCACTCCAATAAGGTTTGACAGAACTCGATCTTTGACGGTTTTCTTGAACTTCGGACGCTTGCCGCATTATTTCAGGTCTGACTTGGGTTCTTATGCGACATACAACCGCTCTACCTAGCCATCTCCGGCATCATAAGTTCAAACCTATCCATCGTTCCCTTTCAGTACACATTCTCTTGCAACCAGTTTAACATTCAATTATGTCAATCATATTAAGACAAAAGTCAGATAAATACAATAGTAAATTTATAGATTATAGTTCGTGGTGGCAGTGGTAAAAGGAGTGTTGGCAAATCCAATCCGTTTGTTGGTGGTATCATAGAGCGTATAGAACCTCTCGAGCCAGGTATAACCGTTGATCCAATCGAGTCCTTGACCACTCATCGTTCCAAGATCGCCGGCAACCAGATATATAGCGCCAGCCACTCCGCCGACGTTAGTGTTCAGAGCACGAGGCCATACCTGTGCATCCGGTGTTAGGGTGAAGTTTTTCTGCATGTCCAAGTCAGCAATGTAAGATACAGGACGTATGAATGGCAACATACACCGTTGATGGTGAAGGTCAGAGGCTGTAGAGCCTCGTACTGAGCAGCAGTTATTTCGAGCAAGCCTACGGTTGAGTTGAACGTAGCCCCTGTCGCATTCCCGTACCGATACCACGCATCTGTCGCTAAGAGGATCAATGTTGTACCTGGAGCAATTATTTGAGCAACAGTTCCAGTCTAATGATTTCTGGACGTACCAGTGTCAACAATGCCCGCAGAGTTGCCCATGATCGACAGGTGAGAACCGTATGAAACGGTTTGATTAACTCCCCAGTATTGACCAGCTGGACTAGTGCTCGTGAGAGATCTGAGAGCCAGGTCAAAACAATAGTTTTAATGAAACAGAAATCAACTAACGCATAATGGAGCGACCCTTTAAACTTCGTTGAGTCGTAACCACCTATTGATGTCTCAGTTTTCGACTTTTAGTAAATAAATACAATTACTAACCCCATGTCAGCTCTCCATTGGCAACCCCGCTTGCCGTTGTCGGTTCATACGAAACACCGATCTCGTTGGCACCAATCACTTTTTGAGAGAACGCGTTATCGGTTATAGTAGGGACCTTGGTCGTATTGTCTGGTTTAAGGGTTCCTAGAAACCAATCAGAAACAGCTTTATTTGGCAACATTATGACCAACATACCTATAGTTAGGTCGACTGGACCGATTCTGACCAAGAACGTCAAAAGTGCTATCAATTAGACGAGGGCAAATATTACCCTATGATGCCATCAAAACCATTGAATCCGTGGGCCTAATCCCATGAAGTCGGTCGTCATTTACGGTCAAGTTAGCTACTCACTGATTTTGGATTTGAGACACCAATGGACTGATTATAAACCTTGAGCTGTCCCAGGGTGATGGTGTCATTGAACTCGGCACCTTTGAGGAGATCAGAAAGAGCGGTAGTCATATGAGAATAAAGGCATCTCTACCTGTGACATTTCCTGAACCGTATGTGATAGACTGAACGAAAATTCGGCGACTTATTTGCAAAAAAAAGCGTCCGGCTTACGAAATTTTGACCAAGTGGCACACTGGAGCTTGTCTTGACATATGTCAAGTTAGCCCCCAACCATAAGTTGGAACTGCAGAACCATTAAGATATAACGTTCAATTTTATGCTTAGGCGCTCTACCTTCCAGTATCAATAAGAAGCGAAACTGAAGAGCCGTTAATACTATTTCAAGTAGTTGAGCGTTCGAAGCGTACAGTTAGTAGGAGGAGTTCCAACGCCAACTTGGGCCGTGTAATGCGTAGCCTGGTTACTAATTGCCTGGGAGTAACTGTTGGACGACCCAGTTGCAAGGTAACTAGCGCGGGCTTGATCACGCGTCAAGACGTCCCGAGCATTGACCGTATTAACATGTCTAGTAAGAGCCATGTTAAAGGCTGCCGAAGCCGGATTAGCGGCAAGGACGAGGGCCAGAAGTAGGGTGTTGAGAAGCGCCTCGGGAAACATGGTTGCTCTGGGTGTGGGGCTGGTGTGCGCGTCGCGTTTGTGCGACCCCTTTAAATAATATTGAAGCGAATAACGCTAATTGGGTAAATTGAAACGGCATCGCGATTTGCGGAATTTTTTACCACATGGAATTTGACAAGAAAACATGCCCCTTTTAGCGCAAAAGTGATGCTATTTACGACACATCACTGATGGGGGAGTATAAGTGATAGCCGCTAGTACGTTTAGGATGTCGTTCAGCCAACCTTGAAACAGCGTTATTACATCTCATGATGTTGCGTGCAGAAGCTACTGACTAGCATCCAGGGTGCAGCTAATCAACATCTTGAATGGACGGCATACAAGACGGTGGATAGGACGATGAGCGCAAGCATCTCTCGGGATATATTTAGAAAGGTAAAATGTCTCCGAAGCATCAACACGCCGGTGTGGCCATATGCATTTCAGCCGGTTGCTGATTTTGCTGATGTTAGCAAAGCGCGATTTAAGTATCCCCATTCTTTCTCACCCAATGTCATCAGCGATGTCATCCCTTTGCCACAAGGATTCTTCCTTGTTCGACCCTGTCTTGCGCTCATATGCCAAGACCCGTATCGGACGGGAACAGACGGGAACCCCCCAGCATACCAGGGCTCTTAGAAGCACGACGAACTGGTCCGAATGGAACATCGCTATTCGAAACCTTAAGTCACTAACGGCGTGAATGCAGACAATGAGCTTTATGTGATACAAATTCTTCTGAATTCCAGTCTCCAGATGTGGTATAGTGCCGCATTAGTAATGGTCAAGATGCTGTTCCACTGAGACTGTAGCGAACATGGTTTCCCTCCATCTGTGTAGAAACTGTGTTCACCATCACTGCCATCGTCAGTGCCATCTCCCTACACTGACAATTAATATATTGCATTGAACTATGAAGGAAGCCCACCCGATGCGCTTCAGATCTCACGGTTGCCGAGATGAGAGAATGACCCTGATGTTGACAAAATGAGAACGCCGGTGACTTATCAGTTATTCACCGCACATTCCTTGCAAGTCGCCTAATTAGCCGGAGAACTCTGGTGTTCGCTTTTGGCTGCCAATGGACAAAACCAATTCATAAAATGCAGGTCCATAGAATCAATCGCTTTAACAAGGACAAAAATGCATAGAGGTCCTGTATGCAAGACGAGTAATGGGTACGTTTATCTTTAACAGGTTTTCACGCTAGACTGAGTCTTACCAGAATCTATGCATTCTATTGTGATCTGGGGTCGTCAGAGGAATGGTCATTTGACATCTGTTACGCCACGATCTGCCACAGTGCAAACTAACCTCAGAAAGAAAACGACTGCCGGCAATGTCAAAACATGTTGTGATACGCGCACTAGACGCGTGGTAGTACTTCTGTTGAAGCGAACCGTCACAGCGAGTAGCTTTTGGCAAACGAATGGCAGAATTGGAGTCAACACGAATTAGGAGGACAATTTTGCTGGCAAAGGATCAAGAGAAATGTGTCACATTACATGCCACGCTTGGACCGACGCTCCAGCAGTGAGTCCAGCTGCTCTTCCGCCTTGGCCATCCGGAAGAAGGTTCGCAGAACAAAATGAGTGTCGAAAGAATGCTTTACACATATGGAGCCTGTAACTCCCCGCCTGGTACCAGTCCCATCCACGAACCTTCGTCTCTCCTTGAATCATCCACTAGCCCTGGCTTAGACAGAGACTTAGTCCCCTGTTAACCTGGCTCATGAAATTCGTAAAAGACTCGAAGACTGCCAATTGCGAGTCATTTTGCTATCCCTTGCTTTTCTTTTACTGCATATTTGGAACGAAAAGGTTCACCCAATGATAGAAGCGCAGAGGTAGCAGAAAATGACTGCAGCTGGATCTCCTTGTGAATGAATGAACTGGTTGTCACGAGCTGACGGCAAGGAGTGGGTAAGAGAACGTGGAAAGATAGTGGAACGGCGGCATTTAAAGCAATATTGTAACTAGAACATGTCCCATTTATAACCGATGGTGCCAAGCAGCGGTGGCAACGGAGTGCAGCGTAGTTGCGACGCAACCACTGTCGCCGCGACTATTTTCCCAAGAATGAGGTACCGGGACCGGCAACCCCCGACCAATGCCCATCCGCCATGTTTTCTTGAATGTCCCACCATGCATACGCTCGTTATCGGCCGTAAGTGAACGACTTCAAGTCTGCTCGAGGCTATTGTCGGGAAATCCAAGCACGATGCCTCAACCGGAGCACCCAAGATTGTCAGCTAGCTTGGTTATTTTAAATCACCGAAACGAAGTCTTGCTAGTTCATAGGAACCCCAAATCGCGGGCATACGGGGGAGTCCATGTGAGTCTTGCTCCTCTACATTAGGATCCGCTGAATGGAACATGTACTAGGTCTTCCCAGGCGGTAACTACGATTCACAAGACGCTTCTCTTGAAATAACGGCCATCCGCGAGACCTTTGAAGAGACTGGTCTCTTACTTGCCTCTCCAGAACACTCGGGATCTGCAATCCCTGAATCAGAATGGGATAAAGCCAGACATGCCGTTCATGGGCAAGAGCTTTCTTTCGGCGATTTTTTGAACAAGTACAAACTAAAACCAGCTGTCGATTCGTTGCTGCCATTTACTGATTGGACGACACCAGAGTATGCACAACGGTAAGAAATTCTTGCTCAAATTTTACGTCTGCCGGATTTCTCAAAATTTTATCCACTAGACGCTTCTGCACTCGCTTCTTCGTCACCTTTCTACATGCATCGTATTCTTCCAGGTTCTCGACTGGTACCAAGCAAGATTTCCTACCGACGTCCGGTATGCGGTTACCCCGTTCAATTACCTTATTGCTTTCTTATTCCTTCGGTTCCAGACGGAGGAAAAGAAATTGTATCTACCCGATTCGTTCATCCTAGTGACGCTCTCGCCGAATTCCACAGAAAGGAAATCACATTAATGCCTCCGCAATACTATATCCTCTATACATTATCAGATATCCTCCCGAGAGGCATCAATACCCAAAGCCAGTGTGAGAAGGTGGAGAGGCTATCTCGAGGAGCATTTGGCAAGTTGTCCTTCATTCCAAAGCATTCAGAAGATGGCGATGCGGACCCAAAGCGGATGCTGCTGGTGTACGAAGGCGACGAGACGCGAGGTGGTCCACCTGGTCGCTTGCATAGGGCATTTGTGAAGCACGACGAACATGGTGTAAGTATTTTTCATGATATATCCATTCACCCCGACGAAGCTGACCGTGATGTTAGGTAACTCGTGAAATAGAACTTCATCGGAACTTTGACATATTCAAGGACATCGAGTCGGGACCTGCATCTACCAAGCTATGAAACACGTATATTTATATGTTGTTCACTCGTACTGTATCAATGATTATTAGGAACTGCGTGCTGTTACTGATAACGGCTCGAACCTGATGATGTTGTATTATCAAGACTATGGAAAAGAATAGAGGTTGGAACTTGGGAGAATGATGGCATTTGTATCACAACGGCGCTTTTGACCGGGGACGAGAAACTCATTAATCAGTATATGTGCGGTCGTTGGCAGTTGTTCCAACCCAACGGCAGGGTACGTGGTTGGGGCGCTCGACGTCTCAACATTTGTGGCGTTTTATGACATGATTTCTAAAATATGCCCGGACTATCGGCGTGCGTAGCTGTATATCAGCGTTTTGCGCACGAGAAAAGAAAAAGATCCTGTTGCTAGATAGCGAACAACTTAGATATAGGATCGGGGAAAGAAAAAAACCACAGCACCCAGGATTCCCGCGTGGTCCCCCACCGTGGTACTAACTAGGCGGCACTCTGGTTGACTGCGCAGATCGGACGGGATGCGGTGCTTTCAGAGTCCTATGGCCGTGGATGTTGGTGAATAATCTAAATTCCCTATGTACCCATTTTCTGACATTGCTGGTGGCAACGACAATTGGTGCGCTGCACTTACCAGAAGTGCGGTACCACGCGCACTTTGATGATGAAACGATTTTATATCGAACTTCCAAATTTATGGTCAAATAAAGCGGCTCGCAGTACGCATTCACATGGAAAAAGATTAACCACAAGGCACATGTATACACCTGGTTGCTCGCAAATCGAATCATAGATCACTTGAGATGGAAAATTGGTCAGAGGGCGAACAACGCGAGCTGAAGCGCCTTACAGTAACGCTTTCAAAATCGATTGCTGCAAATAATCAAGAGGAGTGTACGCAAGAGCAACTGTGTGCAAAGGCGAGGTCGCGATAAGTGCATCCGTGGGGTTAGTATTAATAGGGTTACCACCTGAAGGCCTGACGCGTAGTAACAGCATGGATGTTTATTTCGCTACCTCGCATGACGGAATAGCAGATCACCATAACGTAGCGCGCATTCACACGTCAGGCGAGAAAGAATCACGCGGTTCAAGCTATGCGCCAATCGTCATTCGCAAAGTAACATTCTGAGTAACATTACGCTGGATATGCATGTAAGCAACATGTACTACTATGCGACAAAGAGAAACGCAAACGATGCACACACCTAACTCATACCACCGAGGGTCTCTGTCTATGGATAAAAGCTGCTTGAACAAATCCAGTTCCTCCACAGCTGTGGGACCTTGGTGAATAAGCCGAGCATTGTGAGTTGCGAAGCAAGGGACGACTGCCGCTCCCGAATAACTTGACAAAATTACTGGATAACACTCTGCCATCTCAGCAATATTCCGCACGATAGATATTTTTGAATCTCGGCTGTAGCGCTTTCCTTTCTCTCCGTGGTAGTCACCCAGGAAAGCATCATCTATGAAGTAACCGAATCCAGCTTTTCGGTCCTTCAAGTCGTCTGGCACTGGTAGCATCTCAATAATCGCCCCTCTGGAAGATGAAAAAAGACACTTACCCAATTGCACGGACAACGTTCATACCCGCTTGCAGTTGCGCTGCTGCTTTTTCCACCATCAGGCTTTTCTCCACCGCCACCGCCCCCGCGACCATACGTTCACTTTGCCTTTTTGGTAGTCCTGTGATGGAGCTGTGTAGTGGTAATGACAGGACCGGAACGAAGGAGAGCCAGACCGGTCGGGGACAATGCGGGAAGTAGTAGAATGTATTGCCAGGGGTGTAAGAGTGGATTGTGAGGTCCGGAGCAGATAGAACGGTGGACATTGATGAAGCGAGGCTGAAGCGAGTGATCGTCTGGATAAGAGTGGGCGTAATACTTATACAGCCGCCGTTCGAGCAGGCGGCCTGAACACGTCTTGCGTGGGCACGACTATCTTCCATGAAGAAATCGGAAAAAGAGTGGCTGAGGTCCTGACGAGTTGGTGGGCGCCGGGCGTAGATCAAGGATAAATGAAGGATTTTTGAGGCCTGCGGAAGAGGTCAGGAAAGGTATATACAATTGAAGGGATGAACACACCTTGCGAAACGGTCCGCATACTCCATCCTGGTAGGACGCCACGATATTGCAAAAGGGGATTCAGAAATCACGACGCTAGTAGGGAGGTGGTTCCTCGCTTAGCGTGATGTTGATTATAAGGTTGGATGTGGTTGAGCAGTGTGTGAAAGCGGGACAGTGAACGGAGCACCTTCATAGTAAGCGGGTGCCCGTGAGAAGAGAAGTTATCCAAATACGTACGACTGGGCCTGAGAGCTGCCTGGTTCCTGGGGTCAGTGCTGCCTCGTGAACTTATAGTCCTGCGCGCTTTCAACCCTTTGACCGGACGCACCATTCGATTCGCTCGTAGCCGTACCATACAGTACACTCGCATTCGCTCTGCGCGCTCTCAAATCTTGACCAAACGCGTCGTTTCTAACCACTGCCGCCTAGTATCGCACGGTCACCTGACGCACCGTTATCTCCTTGCCATCTGCATTTCACATACTACTAGGTGGGGCTACGTCATTGGAATAACCACTGATGCCTGCTGATATCTTAATCCAGAGTCCAGGAATCATCCGTTGCCCCCGTTGAGGAGCTCATTTCACACTACTGGTCTCCTTGATTCACACCATAACACACACCCAGCTAGTCTCACCACTGTTTTTTTGATCAGCTCTGGTGACTTCCATTTTGTCACACCCACAATCAAACAATCTGATCTTGATCCTAGCACAACGTCAGTCATGGCAGCTACAACTGGTGCACCATCTTTGAGTAGGCTGATTTATGAGTCTCAGCATTGCTAATCCTTGACTAATGCATATCAGATGTAGATGAGGCACATGTTCAAATACTCAGAGAACACTACCTATGCCCACACTTTCGTATCCTTGTCATCGGGAGGGCCAATGCAGGCAAAACAACCATCCTTGAGAAGGTTTGTGGTGTGGCAAAGGGGGCAAAGCCCATTATATATAACAAGGATGGTAAGTCAGTCTCAGTTTTGTGCTTCTTTTGACTGTTGAATTTCTTGCAGGCAATCAGCTTAAACAGTCTGATATTCATTTGATGCCATCAATTGAGGTGAGTCAGATAATGATTTATGGCCCTGTCAGATGGATGTACCCATTCACATGCAATGATAACAGAGAGGCGAGCATGATATTGAGCATCAAATTACATACCCTGGAAGTAACTTTATCTTCCATGACTCTCGGGGTTTTGAATCTGGTTCAACTGAGGAATTGGAGATTGCTTGGGAGTTCATTGAAAAGAAGTCTGCAGAAACTGAGCTAAAAAATCAGCTGCATGCAATCTGGTATTTTGCTTTATCCCTTTATAGTCTCTCTGACTTGGCTTCCTATAGGTACTGTATACCCATGGACAGCCCTCGTCCTGTTTTACCTGCAGAACTTGAATTTTTTAATAAAGGGACAGGCAGAGGTAAGTCATAATGAATTCACAAGTCATCTTATTGGTTTTGGAGAGATTGGTTCCCCTTAACTCCTTTCCATTGGCCAACTTGCCACAAATCTGATAGTACTGACTAATAAATATTTCCTTTACAGTCCCCTTGGTGGTTGTATTCACTAAATTTGATGGTCAAATAGCCAGTGAATTTGTCAACTTGCCTGATGCAAAGGATGAAGTTAAGTGGGAGAGAGCCAGGGAAATTGCTGAAATCACTTTTCAGAAAGTTTATCTTCCTAAAGTTTTGAATGCCAAATATCCTCCCAAGGGATATGTGAAATTGGAAGGTGAGAATGATGAGAGCTTCTCCCTAAAAATGGCAGTAATGTTGTCTCATAGACATGGATTTACCAGAAATGAATTGTGCTGAATTAACTCAGGAAACTGCTGATGCAATAGATGATAACAGCATGAATCAGCTGTTTGTTTCAACCCAGATGAATAATCTTGACCTTTGTGTTAAATCTGCACTTCGGTGAGGGCCACTTTCAAAAGTCACTTATGGACATAATTGACATTGTTCAGACATGCCTTGGACCATAAACAACATTGGACATGGAATGATATCATTGTCATAGTTTTTGCAAAATTTCCACATTTCTGGGTATGCATTTTTGTCAACTGCACTTCAGCATAGGAAAAATCAAATGCAAATAGGTGGACAGGGAGGTGGGTGCCTTCATATGAAATAATAAATATTTGCAACAAGTTCATCAGGAGGTAAGCAACACTCCAATGCCTTTACATGAAAACAAAATTACTGATACTTCAGGTGGCCAATAAACAACTGAGTGAAACACAGGTCAGGTGTCACCACATTCTTAGTGGCAAGACCTGATGTTATTTATATCAGTGGGTAAGTCACATTGAACTAACATAAATCTGATATATTTTCTCATGACAACAGTTTGTAAGTAATGCTGTCTTTTGTGATCAGAGATCTTGTCTCATAATCTACAGGAAGTGAGTGACATGACTCAATTCTGATTTTGGTAAATGATCCCATGCACATCATATGACCAATAGCGTGTAAGTTAATTTATCACTGAAAGCAGACTTGTTAATCCAGTCTCTCATGGACAGGGAGTGAGTAACAAAATACTGCCTCACATCACATCTGACCTGCTTAAAGAAAGTAAGCAATGTTGACATTTCTGCAGTTTAGAGTCATAGATAACTGAATGAACTATAGAAAGTTGGTGACATACTACTGTTATCTGAAAGAGAGTCTCAACAAGTTTCATAACAGGATGTAAGTGACATCTCCTTTCTATCTGCTTATAAACATTACATCTTGCCTCAAATGACAGATAGTAAATATTTATAATTTTTCCCTTTCAAAGCCTCTTCATAAACTATTGCAAAATGAACAGGATGTATGTGATACTTTCATGACATGAAAATTCATCAGATGAACAACTATGGTAACAGAGAGTCTGTGGAATTGTCTTTTCCCCAACTCAATACACTAACTTGTCCACCCTAAAAGGAAGTGAGTGATGCAGCATGCTCACCACTCTGGTGCAAGATAATTTGGACACATACAATTTAAACTTATTCTTTGTTATATAGATGGTGAGTTATATTGAACTTTCTGTGAAAAGCAGTGAAATCACAGCTTTTTCTATAAATAGCAGGTAAGCAGTATGTCATGTTGTTTTAGTAGTTCAAATGACCTTATCAAAATGTTGCCTATGGTTAACAGCATGTGAGTAACATTGCAAATGATGCTGAAAAGCTGTCCTATCTATTTTTCCCATGACCAACAGGAAGTGAGTGACTTTGGAGATTCTTGTGAAAGACATCTTTTCTGAACCATGACCAACAGAAAGTGAGTTACATTGCACATTTTGTGAAAGGCAGTGTCATCACATCTTTTCCTATGAACCATGATCAACAGCAAGTGAGTTACATTGCACATTTTGTGAAAGGCAGTGTCATCACATCTTTTCATATGACTAACAGAGAGTGAGTGACATTGCACATTTTGTGAAAGGCAGTGCCATCATATCTTTTCCTATGACCAACAGTTTGTGAGTGACATTGCACATTTTGTGCAAGGCAGTGTTATCATATCTTCTCCCATGACCAACAGGGAGTAAGTGACATTGCACATTTTGTGAAAGGCAGTGTCATCACATCTTTTCCTATGACCAACAGGGAGTGAGTGACACAAGTTGCACATTTTGTGAAAGGCTGAGTGTCATCACATTTTTTCCTTTGACCAACAGCGTGTGAGTGACACTGCACATCTTGTGAAAGGCAGTGTCATGACATCTTTTCCTATGAACAACAGATTGTGAGTGACATTGCACATTTTGTGAAAGGCGGTGTCATCACACCTTTTCCTATAACCAACAGGCAGTGAGTGATGCTGCACATTTTGTGAAAGGCAGTGTCATCACATTTTTCCTATGACCAACAGCTTGTGAGTGACACTGATTGCAAATTTATGAAAGGCAATGTCATCACATTGTTTCCTATGACCAACAGAGAGTGAGTGAAATTGTACATCTTGTGAAAGGCAGTGTTATCACATGTTTTGTTATCACATTTTTTCTATGACCAACAGGCAGTGAGTGACATTGTCCATTTTATGAAGGCGTTGTTGTCACATCTTTTCCTACTATGACCAACAGAAAGTCAGTGACATTGCCCACTGTATGAAGGCAGTGTTATCACATCTTTCCCTATGACCAACAGCCAGTGAGTGACATTGCACATTTTGTGAAAGGCCTAAGTGTTCCTATGACCAACAGTTTGTAAGCAACATTGCTTATTTGTGAAAGGCAGCAACATCACATCTTTCCTATGACCAACAGGAAGTAAGTGACATTCCCAGCACATTTTGTGAAAGGCAGTGTCATCACATCTTTTCCTATGACCAACAGGGAGTGAGTGACATTGCCCATTTATGAAGGCATTGTTGTCACATCTTTTCCTATGACCAACAGGATGTGAGTGACATTGCCCCATTTATGAAGGCATTGTTGTCACATCTTTTCCTATGACCAACAGGATGTGAGTGACATTGCACATTTGATGAAGGCAGTACGGTCATCACATCTTTTCCTATGACCAACAGGGAGTGAGTGACATCACACATTTTGTGAAAGGCCTGTGTTCCTATGACCAACAGTTTGTAAGCAACATTGCTCATTTTGTGAAAGGAAGTGTCATCACATCTTTTCCTATGACCAACAGCAAGTAAGTGACATTGCTCATTTTGTGAAAGGCAGTGTCATCACATCTTTTCCTATTTGGACCAACAGTTTGTGAGTGACATTACACATTTTGTGAAAGGCAGTGTCATCACATCTTTTCCTGTGACCAACAGGTTGTCAGTGACATTGCACATTTTGGGAAAAGCAGTGTTATAACATCATTTCACATCATTTTTTATGACCAACAGGTTGCAGTGAGCAACATTGCACATTTTGTGAAAGGCACTGTCATCACATCTTTCCTATGACCAACAGGGAGTAAGTGATATTGCACATTTTGTGAAAGGCAGTGTCATCACATCTTTCCTATGACCAACAGATTGTGAGTGAGATTTCACATTTTGTGAAAGGCAGTGTCATCACATCTTTTCCTATGACCAACAGGGAGTGAGTGATATTGCACATTTTATGAAAGGCAGTGTCATCACATTTTTTCCTATGACTGGCAACAGGGAGTGAGTGACTGTACATTTGTGAAAGGCATTGTTATCATATCTTTTCCAGCAGGTGAGTTACATACATTGCACATTTTGTGAAAGGCACTGTCATCACATCTTTTCCTATGACCAACAGGGAGTGAGTAATACTGCACATTTTGTGAAAGGTTTGAGTGTTATCACATCTTTTCCTATGACCATCAGGCAGTGAGTGACATTGCACATTTTGTGAAAGGCACTGTCATCACATGCTTTCCTATGACCAATAGATTGTGAGTGATATTGCACATTTTGTGAAACATAGTGTCATCACATCTTTCCTATCACCAACAGGGAGTGAGTGACATTGCACATTTTGTGAAAGGCAGTGTCATTACATCTTTTCCTATGACCAACAGGGAGTGAGTGACATCACACATTTTGTGTAAGGCAGTGTCATCACATTTTTCCCTATGAACAGGAAGTGAGTGACAGTACATTGCACATTTTGTGAAAGGCAGTGTCATCACATCTTTTCCTATGACCAACAGCAAGTGAGTGACAATGCACATTTTGTGAAAGGTAGCATCTTCACATCTCTTCCTATGACCAATAGCAAGTGAGTGACATTGCAAATTTTGTGTCATTGTATCTTTTTCTATGACCAACAGGAAGTGAGTGACATTGCACATTTTGTGAAAGGCAGTGTCATCACATTTTTTCTTACAACCAACAGGAAGTGAGTGACATTGCACATTTTGTGAAAGGCCTGAGTGTCCACTGTCATCACATCTTTTCCTATGATCACCAGGGAGTGAGTGACATTGCAAATTTTGTGAAAGGCCTGAGTGTCATCACATCTTTTCCTATGACCAACAGAGAGTGAGTGACATTGCATATTTTGTGACAAGGCAGCATTATCACATCTTTTCCTGTGACTAACAGGAAGTGAGTGACATTGCAAATTTTGTGAAAGGCCTGAGTGTCATCACATCTTTTCCTATCACCAACAGGGAGTGAGTGATATTGCACATTTTGTGAAAGACAGTGTCATCACATCTTTTCCTATGACCAACAGCTTGTGAGTGACATTGCACATTTTGTGAAAGGTTTGAGTGTTATCCTATCTTTTCCTATGACCAACAGGCAGTGAGTGACACTGGACATTTTGTGAAAGGCAGTGTCATCACATCTTTTCCTTTGACCACCAGAGAGTGAGTGAAATTGCAAATTTGTGAAAGGCAATGTCACCAAATTCTTTCCTATGGCCAACAGGCAGTGAGTGACATTGCCAATTTTGCAAAAGGCAGTGTCATCACATCTTTTCCTATGACCAACAGGAAGTGAGTGGCATTGCACATTTTGTAAAAGGCAGCAGTGTCATCACATCTTTTCCTATCACCAACAGCAAGTGAGTGACATTGCACATCTTGTGAAAAGCATGTCATCACATCTTTTCCTATGATCAACAGGCAGTGAGTGACATTACACATTTTTGAAAGGCACTCAGTGTTATCACATCTTTTCCTATCACCAACAGGGAGTGAGTGACATTGCACAATTTATGAAAGGCAGTGTCATCACATCTTTTCCTATGATCAACAGGCTGTATGTGACATTGCAAATTTTCTAACCTGCATTCTCAGCATCCCATCATTCATGAATGTTTGATATACCATTAAATCCTACTAATGTCAGAAAGTGAGCATGTTGCCTTATCTTTTTCCTGTCTTCTTTTACACTAAAGTTATTGTAGATTGTAAGATTACATTTCATCTCACCCACTCTCACTGCCAAGTGATGTGACCATTCCTCTCATTTAAATCACTTTCCTTGATTTCCAGGTGAGTGATTCTGGTTTATGAGGTACTATGTACTACTGAGATGTTTTACTCTATCTCATGATTAGCATGAGCTTTTCTCCATCTTTGGATACAAGCAACAACAGAATTTTGCTTTCAAGGTCTTTCTGTTGTTTTTTTTGTGTAGTACACAACTGATCCTATTTCAACAAGCCTACTGATTTCCAAATCTTAGTTTGTAAATTACTCCTTTCACTTTTACTGGATTTATGCTTAAACTTTCAAGCAATTATTATCATTGCAAAGATATCATTTTGGATCAATAAACCACTTCTGCCATCAATCATGGAGGCCTTGGATCAATACAAGCAAAAAGGCTATGTTCAGAAGCTGAAGACTGACATTACTCCTAACTTTATGGGCTCTGGTGTTCAAGATTTTGTCACATTACTCTATAGTCAAGTGACTCACATTGAGTAGAGCCAAGATATGGTATGCATTAATGTGGATCTTATACCTATATATGTTTAACAAAGAACCATTTTTTTCCCAGAAGTGAATATAGCAGTTGAAAGCTAATGTACATATATGGCATATCAACCCTAGAAGTAGTTTTTGAGATATGAAGACAACAATGTGTAGCTCTTTTCATTGACATTCCATATTTGGAGTCATGTGACTGGCAGTGTCAGAGTTGGGTGATCACCGTTAAATTCCACAGAAAGGAAATCACATTAATCCCTCCGCAATACTATATCCTCTAAGTATCAGATATCCTCCCGAGAGGCATCAATACCCAAAGCCAGCGTGAGAAGGTGGAGAGGCTATCTCGAGGAGCATTTGGCAAGTTGTCCTTCAATCCAAAGCATTTTCCCCCAGAAGATGGCGATGCGGACCCAAAGCGGATGCTGCTGGTGTACGAAGGCGACGAGACGCGAGGTGGTCCACCTGGTCGTTTGCATAGGGCATTTGTGAAGCATGACGAACATGGTGTAAGTATTTTTCATGATATATCCATTCACCCCGACGAAGCTGACCGTGATGTTAGGTAACTCGTGAAATAGAACTTCATCGGAACTTTGACATATTCGAGTCGGGACCTGCATCTACCAAGCTATGAAACACGTATATTTATATGTTGTTCACTCGTACTGTATTATTAGAAACTGCATGCTGTTATTGATAACGGCTCGAACCTGATGATATTGTATTATCAAGACTATGGAAAAGAATAGAGGTTGGAACTTGGGAGAATGATGGCATTTGTATCACAACGGCGCTTTTGACCACGAGAAACTCATTAATCAGTATATGTGCGGCCGTTGACAGTTGTTCCAACCCAACGGCAGGGTACGTCAAGGAACGGTTGCCCCGCTCGACGTCTCAACATTTGTGGCGTTTTATGGCATGATTTCTAAAATATGCCCGGGCTATCGGCGTGCGTAGCTGTATATTAGCGTTTTGCGCACGAGAAAAGAAAAAGATCCTATTGCTATATAGCGACAACTTAGATATAGGATCGGAGAAAGAAAAAAACCACAGCACCCAGGATTCCCGCGTGGTCCCCCACCGTGGTACTAACTAGGCGGCACTCTGGTTGACTGCGCAGATCGAACGGGATGCGGTGCTTTCAGAATCCTATGGCCGTGGATGTTGGTGAGCAATCTAAATTCCCTATGTACCCGTCTTCTGACATTGCTGGTGGCAACGACAATCGGTGCGCTGCGCTTACCAGAAGTGCGGTACCACGCGCACTTCGGAAAAGATTTTAAATCGAACTCCAAAATTTATGGTCAAATAAAGTGTAGCATTCGGTCATTTCCATTGCCTCGCGCGATTTCATGTCTAGGCTAATCTAACCTCTCGATCCTCATTGACCCACGCTGCCAGTATACTATCACGACATCTGTTAACAGTGGACAACCTCATCGAAACCCCCACACCTTTGAATCACACGTCAGGCGAGAAGGAATCAAGCGGTTTAAGCTATGCGCCAATCGTGAACACTGAGGCTTTTCGCAAAGTAATATTCATTACGCTGGATATGCATGTAAGCAACATATACTAGAAACGCAAACGATACACACACCTAACTCATACCACTGATGGTCTCTGTCTATGGAGAAAAGCTGCTTGAACAAATCCAGTTCCTCCACAGCTATGGGACCTTGGTGAATAAGCCGAGTATTGTGAGTTGCGAAGCAAGGGACGACTGCCGCTCCCGAATAACTTGACAAAATTACTGGATAACACTCTGCCATCTCAGCAATATTCCGCACGATAGATATTTTTGAATCTCGGCTGTAGCGCTTTCCTTTCTCTCCGTGGTAGTCACCCAGGAAAGCATCATCTATGAAGTAACCGAATCCAGCTTTTCGGTCCTTCAAGTCGTCTGGCACTGGTAGCACCTCAATAATCGCCGTGCTGGAAGATGAACAGCTGATATCAGCCGGGACTGTAGACATAACGTCCGGGCTAATTAGTGGCACCTTTTGGGCGTGACAGGTGGAATTTGAGTCCATTCAAGCTCCGAGCGCAGCTCGCTTCCACCATATTGGCCTCTCCCTCTGGCAACCTCGCACTTGACCTCAAATTGTGACCACACGTTCGCGTGCCCTTTTCGTCTCCCTCTCCTTCGCCCCTTGCGCTCGCTCTTCATAAGTTTCTCAATCGTGCTCGTCCACAGCATATTGTCTGAGCTGGTGGTCGTTAACCGGGGGAGGGGAAAGCTTGATGTTCTACGTGGAGAATGTCATGACGGGGCCGGTATCAGGGGTCCACGTGCCAACCGCTCACTCTCATGGCCGATCATCGACCCTCGTCGAAGACGTTCCTAAAAGCATTTCGAGGATGGGTTAAGACACCCAAATCAGTCACGAGTCCGGTTTCTGCCTCTAATGCAGTAATTGCAAAGTCGACGACTTCAAGTCAGTGTATTGTATCCGACTCAACAAGAAGATCTCCACCTCCTTTGTATACGAGCGTTCCAGATCTGTTGGGTCAAGGTGAGATTACAAGACGCCGAACTTTCAATTGACCTCGGATACGTCTCAAAGGGCGTGACGACGGCGAAACAAGCCGTATTTCGACTTCTACCCCATGTGGTTCAACATCCATCTCCCCAACACCCGCCATCTCAGGAATAGCCTTTCCCGATACGCACCCAGATGCGCTTTCGGTGTATTCTCAAGCGCAAAACTCCTATTCGGCCAAAGATATACTCGCAATCGCTTGGACTGGCATGGAAATGTTGCTCAAGAAGGTCGAGGGATGTCTCGGTGGAACCCTGGCAAAGGCGCCTGTTGCCGCTGCTAACGCCATCATCGACATAAAAAATGTACATTGTCAGCCTGTCTTAGTGGACCACACACTCACTGATTCTCTGCCTCAGGCGGTTAAAGACAACAAGGACACCCTCGAAGAAATCATCATTCAGACTGCTGAAAGACTCCTTGCCGTGAATAAGGCCGTGGACGAAGGTATACCTGACTCTGCAAAACCACGAATGATGGCCTTTGCCGGGTAAGCCATTCACATAACAAAATCGTAGACATTACTAAACCAATATGCGCAGGATCCTCCGGGATGAAATCCGCAAGCTAGAGCAAATGGCATCGAAAGGAACACTTAGACAGTTATTGGAGAACGAAGCAGACAGGAGCGCCATAGAGGATGCATTCAAACGGATTGACGAGGCTAGGAAGACTTTCCAGGTCAACCCTATTGAACTTCCTAACAGATTACCAACTTGCTCACTCGTCGCATCCAGCTCGACATCGCCTGGACCACCGAGAGAAAGGTGGATGATATACACTCTGAGATCAAAGTAAACATCACAATCTTCTACTAGGACGAGTGCTAATCATCCATTAGCTATCGCAGCTTGACCATATGCGCGCTCGGAAGGCGATCTACAACGCTGACTTGGGGGGCGGGGGGACAGTGACCCGCGACCCATGCACCGAAGGAACGCGCGAGCAGATTCTCAAGGATGTAATCACATGGGCCGAGGCCATCTCGGCGGACTGCCCGCCTGTATTCTGGCTGACCGGTCAAGCTGGCTCTGGCAAGACAACAATCGCATATACCATTGCCCAGCACTTCGATGGGCTTGAGAAGAAAGAACATACGGGACGACATACCGTCTTGGGCGGCACCTTTTTTGTTCCCGCCAATTTGAAGAGACAAGACGACAAGTCCATATTATACCCACCCTTGTATACCAGCTCGCTCGAAAGTCGAGATCGTACGCACACGCTTTGCATGAATCAGACAAGTTCGACTCGGCCGACAAGTTGACCGAGCAGATGGAGAACCTCTTTATTGGCCCATGGGAGAAGTCCAAACCCCAACGTCATACAGAGCTCCCACCTTACCTCATCATCGTTGATGCATTGGACGAGATCGAAGCCGTTGGAGGGTCCAAGTTTCTTCAAGACATACTCAGGACAATTAACCGACATCCCCTCCGAGGACTCAAATTTCTTATCACAAGCCGACCAGACCCTCATGTCGTCGAACTCTGCAAGTCTTTCTCGTCCAACGCCGTCTGTCGCCTGCAAGACGTGCCGATTGAGCATATAGAATCAGATATCACCAAATACCTGCACGTCAAGCTTCCGAACTTTGCGGGAAAGCCAGAGTTGGAGACCACGGGCACGACTGGCGGACGGTCTGTTTATTTCCGCCGCAACCATCGTGAGGTATTTGACACCACGTCCACTGATCACGGTAGACGAGCAGTGCAAGCTACTGCGAAAACTGCACGTCCGGCAATCATTTTCAGCAAGTGGTACACGGAGACCATTACTCATTGACGAGTTATATCAGCAAATCCTGCGTGAACGCATTTTCTGGCCTTGACGACGACCTCTTCGACTCTCGTCTGCGCATCCTTCATACCTTCCTCTGTACATTTGAACGCACATCGACATCTCTTGCTGCTACCCTCCTCTCTGAATCAGATGAAACTGCGATCACGGTGTTGAATGAACTTCACGCGGTTCTCTATTGCAAAGATGACCAGGTTCTTTGGTACCACGCATCATTTCCCGACTTCATCTTCAGTCAGACACGATCGACATTCGAGCTTGATGGTCGTCGGATTTCCATGTCAATCCAGCCCCACCACCCACGCTCTCCTCACAAACCATTGCTTCGATTTCATGTTGAAGTTGCTACGTTTCAATATAGGTGACATACCATCGTCATTCGTTCTCGATTCCGAGGACCCAGAACTGACGCACCGGGTTGACACTAATATCAATGCCATCCTGAGGTACGCCTCTCGGCACTGGGCTCATCATTTGGCCCTGACCGATGAAACGGAGGCCGATGACAAGTCGAATCTCTGCGATCGTATCACGGACTTTCTTCGTATCCGGATTCTCTTCTGGATTGAGGCGATGAACCTACTTGGATCCAGCGGTCAGTGTACCAGAATCCTCCAATCTGCGCGTGGGTGGGTCTTGAAGGTGAGAATACTATCAGTTTGGATTCACAATTTCCAACGTTTGGTCAATCAGAACGCGAACGCAGAATCCAAGCTTGCTGCCAATATTGCGGAAGCAGCCAATTTCGCCACTTACTTTGTTGCACATCCACCTGCTTTGTCCACACCGCACCTGTACATCTCAGCATTGGCGACCTGGTCAACAGGGTCCACTCTCTCTCAACAGTGGAGAGATCAGTTCCCTCACATCCCTTCTTTCACTCATAGGACGGCTAGTGATGTGTCACTGGCGGTTATACAAACCGAAAGTTCTATTCAATCTGTCGCCGTCTCTGCTGACGGCACGCGCATTGTCTCTGGCTCATACGACAACGGAGTGCAAGTGTGGGATGCCTCAACTGGGGCTGAACTGAGGGGGCTCAGGGACTCCCACCCCGCTTTTATCCGTTCCGTTGCCTCTTCTGCTGATGGCATGTACATCGTCTCTAGCTCGACCCACTCCTTGGAGGTGTGGGATGCCTCGACTGGGGCTAAGCTGAAGGCGCTCTATGGCCACACTGGGTCCATCTATTCCGCCACCTTCTCTGCTGATGGCACACGCGTCATCTCCGGCTCAGAAGACCGGTCTGTGCGGGTGTGGGATGCCTTGACTGGGGCTGAGCTGAAGGTTCTCAATGGCCACACCGGGACCGTCTATTCCGTCGCCTCCTCCGCTGATGGCAAACTCATCGTCTCTAGCTCAGACGACAAGTCTGTGCGGGTGTGGGATGCCTCGACTGGGGCAGAACTGAAGTTACTCAATGGCCACACCGGGCCCATCTATTCCGTTGCCTTCTCTGCTGACAGTAAACACATTGCCTCTGGCTCACGTGGTGCCTCTGTGCGGGTGTGGGATGCCTTGACTGGAGCTGAGCTGAAGGTGCTCGAGGGCCACAATGGTGATGTTAATTCCGTCGCCTTCTCCGCTGATGGCACACGCATCATCTCTGGCTCAAGTGACCATTCTGTGCGGGTGTGGGATGCCCTGACTGGGGCTAAGCTAAAGGTGCTCAAGGGCCACACCAGGGTCGTCTATTCGGTTGCCTTCTCTGCTGATGGTACACGTATCTTCTCTGGCTCCGAAGACAGGTCCATGCGGGTGTGGGATGCATCGACTGGGGCTAAGCTGACGGTGCTCAATGGCCACGCCAGTATTGTCTATTCCGTCGCCTTCTCCGTTGATGGTAAATGTGTTGTCTCCGGCTCACACGACGACTCTGTGCGGGTGTGGGATGCCTTGACCGGAGCTGAGCTGAAGGTTCTCAATGGCCACAGCTGGACCGTCTATTCTGTCGCCTACTCCGCTGATGGCAAACTCATCGTCTCTGGCTCAAGAGACCAGTCTGTGCGGGTGTGGGATGCCTTGACTGGAGCTGAGCTGAAGGTGCTCAAGGGCCACACTGAGACCGTCTATTCCGTCGCCTTCTCTGCTGATGGCACACATATCGTCTCTGGCTCAGGTGACAAGTCTGTGCGGGTGTGGGATGCCTCGACTGGGGCCGAACTGAAGTTGCTCAATGGCCACACCGGGGCCATCTATTCCGTTGCCTTCTCTGCTGATGGTACGCGCATTGCCTCTGGCTCAGGTGACCGGTCTTTGAAGGTGTGGGATGCCTTGACTGGGGCTGAGCTGAAGGTGCTCAATGGCCACACCGATGATGTCAATTCTATTGCCTTCTCCACTGATGGCACACGCATCATCTCTGGCTCAGATGACAAGTCTGTGCGGGTGTGGGATGCCTCGACTGGGGCCAAACTGAAGTTGCTCAATGCTTATGCGACTGTCTCCTCCGTCGCCTTCTCTGCTGATGGCATGTACATTACCTCTGCATCCGCGGGTCGGTCTGTGCAGGTGTGGGATGCTTCAACTGGGGCTAAGCTGAAGGTACTCAATCATGGCCACATCGATAGAAACCCCTTCGCTCCTAACGGCGCCTCGGGTACCATCACTTCCGTCGCCTTCTCTGCTGATGGTACACGCATCGTCTCCGGAGCATACGACGGGTCTGTGTGGGTGTGGGATGCCTCAACTGAGGTGCCAAACCTTCACACAGATTCAGCCAATTCCATTACCTCCCCCGGGACTGACGGCACCTGCATTACCTTAGAGCCGGAAGAATCTGCACAGTCGTACATTGTAGGCCGCACTTACCCTGCCTGGACTAGTGATACCAAAACAGGCTGGACCCATTCAGTTCATGGTGGTTATCGACTCATGTGGGTTCCAGAGCAGGCTTATCCATACAGCATCATCATAATTTCCCGGAAAGCATCTGCCTATATCAACTTTCAAGGTTGCAAGATTGGTCGTGATTGGGCTGGTTGTTACATACCTAGCTAAGCCTAAGCGTCGTAGTTTGTAAACGTCCTGTATTTCAGACCACCGCGTCGCTCGGACGCATCCCACTAAATCCTAATGTAATATACTGACTTTTATATATATGAATATTATCATTGTGCTTCCAATACATATTAATCGGACTAAGCTTTGTAGTGCATATGAGCAAGTGATTATCGATTATGGACAAATCTCATAAAACCTCATTTACGACCTGCCCGTCTCTTTTCATTTTCTGCTTCTCCATAACCTTCCCTTCCGACCGTTGTCCTTCCAACGTCCCGAACAGATGCTTCACTTACTTCCCATTGTAACCACAATCCCCGTCCGTTTGCTTTCAAAAAGACGTATGGGTAAGGTGGTTTTCAGAGGCATCGCCTGCCTGGAAAATGTCTGAAATTGGCACAAGATCCGACCCACTACCTGCCCAAGACGAGCGGCCTCCCTGATCATGTTCATCAGAACAAGATTTACGCGATTATCAGGGAGGCTACACACCTACCATGCGCGTCACAGCAGAAGTTGCCCATCGTAGCTCATCTGGCGGCATGACATCTGGTATGCAAGCATGGCCATTGTTGGGGTAACATTGAGTCAGTTCAACTGCCTGAAGCAACCTCGTTTCACCACTCGGATGTTTAAACCCATTCTCAACATATTTCGGCTTCTTCCCGCAGATCTGAGGTTTTCTTTGAACCACTGTAGAAGATGACGACAGCAAGCTTACGGTTTACCTCACAAAGGTCAGGCGCCAGCGTCGGGAACATGGTAGCTCTGGGATTGGGGCTCGATGGATTTCACCAGTGAAGACATAACAAAAGGTTCCTCGGTCGAAACTTGCGCACGCTCGTGTAAACCATGATGTAGAATTCGAAGGTTGCTGGGCCGCAGCATGCGTGAGCCGCAAATTTGCACACAACATTGTCCACCGTAGATCGATCAATATCAATCCCAACCCATCCGCCGCAACCCAATTTCACATACCACGAAAGAATATACCCGCTTCGCGGTCGAATACCACGTCAAATCACAAAGCAAATAGCTCAATGGCTGCGGGCAGTCTGTCAAACTCCAATCTGTGCAATGCGAGTGATTGCGGACTTTTTGAGCCAAATCTTTGCTGACCTTCAATTGGCAGTACTGCAACCTCCGTCCCAAGCACGCTGACGCTTTCAGGACACACTTGTATTGTAGTACGACATGTGCGAGGACGGCAAAATCTTATAGAGCTTCGTCGAATAGCATCACCTCTAGTTCGCGCAATTCATCGAACTGCGATGTACGCCGTTGTCCCTTTTTTATTTTACGGTTCTGAGTTTAACTAGGAACATGGCAGTGCTGTCATACGCGCTCCAATGGTGTTCAAACACATCGTTATTGCAGCGACGACTGTGCAATCAGCGCCTGGTACAAGAAATTTGGATCAAAGAGTAGGTGTCGAGATCAAACTCGTCCTCCATCTTCCAACCGATCCCTTCGCTAGGAGGAACGTGTCAAACGCCTAATTGTACGAAACTGGTGCATGATATTTCGTCCATTGGCGAATATTGCTCGGAGCTCCACAGGATGGTAGATCTTGTGATGATATATACCTCGAATTTTTGCTTGATGTGCCAACAAGCACCGAAGACGGCCGACTCCTACTTCTGTGGCCAAACCTGCATAAATGATGCGGAGAACAATGCTCCGATGATCCTAGAGGTGCCTCAAGGACACAGCGCTTTCGAGAGCGGTATGGACATGGTTTTAAGTAACAACCAGAATGACATTAAAAATGCGTATCAGTTTCCGATCAATTCAAGTCATCATGGAGGCACAGTTCGAAATCATGTCCGCCTGTGAAACACATGTATAAGATTATTAATTCCCAGGAGACTCTGATTGCCTATAACACGTATCGGTAAGCCCAATTCACATTTTGATGATTGAATGATACCTGAGATTAATATGATAGAGATGAGATGGAGGCTCGGGGGCAATTCGTTGCCACTGGCAGGTCAGCTGGAAATGAGAATCGACGCTGGCACGGCACAACTCGTGAATGCACCCTTGGCGACAGGGGCCGAACGCAGTTTTGCTCGTCCCAGACCTGTTCTCTTTGTTGCATTATCAGATGGTCTTTTGATCTAAGTCTCTTCGGAATGAAGACAGGGTGGGGAAGGTGAAGTCTTGACCCAGTTAATTGCCACGAACAAACTAAGACCACGTGCCAGGTTCGGCAGAGGCATCTATACTTCATCCACGTCGTCGAAGTGAGTGACATGGCATCGGTCTTTTCGGGCTGTTTTTTTACTCACGAGCATAACATAGGTCCGATGACTATTCCCAAAATGCTTCGCGTTGCAGCTCGAAATTGAAGGCCATCCTCCTCAATAACGTCGTCGTCGGCAGGGGATGTAGAATCCTGCATGATAACACATCTTTGACAGCTCCGCCAAGTGGCTATGACTCTGTATGTCTGAACTTCAACTTGTTCCCTCTCGTCTTTTCTCTGACAAAGCGGGCAGGTTCTCGCGGAAACAGGCAGAGGTCTAAACTACGACGAGCTCGTCGTTTACAACAACGATGCGATACGGCCGTCCTTCCTGGTGATGTACGAGCCTTGAGTACATACGTAAACAACTTCGCTTTCCAACTAGTCTGACGAAATTAGAGGCCGGAATAAAAATAGATGCGGCGCTTATCCTTTTATATGTAGTTGGCCACAATGTTCCAAAAGCTACTGAAGCTCTATTTATGAGACTGCATACTACATATTCGATTACCAGAGTCGAAGATGTTCAATACGAATACAAGGGAGTCATACAGCGGGTGCTATGCTACATCAAAAATAAGCAATAAGAAAAAGGAAGGAAGGAGAAATACAAGGACGAGGCTCTGCTATTCATATACGTCTCGAGACAGGACCGAAAAAAAAACAATTTAGATCCCGTAAACTTGATAATCATACGGTATGCGCTGTCCCCAAAAGGTGGGTTCGCATGCACCAATTGGAACACTTCCCGAACCACCCAGGTTGTGCGCATTGACAGTTGAACCGGCCACAGCAGCCCATGCTTCAAGGCCCTGTGCATTCGGATTCCCGCTGTATATGAATGCTTTATATCGTTGCTGCACCTCTGAGATGAGGGAAGACTGCGCTGGAGTTGGATTTGGGACCGTCCCGAACTAGAGTGAAATACAATCAGGCTTCTTTAGGAACGGGGTATTCAGGATGGAGCGCTTACCACGATCATAATATCATCCTGATGACACACAACACCAGCTTGTTCGCAAAATGGAATTTGTGCATTGGGAGGATAAGTTGCGCCAACAGTGTAAAGGCCGACGTATGCAGTGCCACCGTTGTGAACCCAATTCCTCGCAAACGTCCACGACGCGCATTTCCACAACCCATCAGTTGCGATAGGTTCCAGTTGGTCTCGAGCGTCAACCGATTGATTTAACAAAATCATAGGACGATAAAACGCCGAGTTTATGACTTTGGAAGTACGCACGGGGCCCAAACTTGCATTACAAAAGGCCTCCAAGCCACTTTCGCTTAGGGGAGATGTGAAAAAACCATAAATAGCGGGTCCGGCGTCATTTAAGACGGTGGAAATCATAAGCGGTTTGGAAACCGGGGGAAATGGCGCCGTGGAATCCAGTGGAGAGGTAATGAGCACACCGTCCTTGACTGGTCGCATTGGTTCGCCTGTACCGGTTGAGGGGTCGATAGTGTAGGCCAATTGAAACAGGCTATTTTGGGCTTCAAGTATCACATCGAGGCTCAGAGAATCCCAATACGTCCTATTTGACGAGGTGCAGTCTATGAGAGAATTATACTTGCTTTGAAGCCGTTGCTGTGTGGTAATAGATAAGAATCCATAATCCTACAATTCGGCATCAATTATAAGTGAAAAACTAGCAGATTAGACAATACCATTGGATCCGAATGGATGATTGCAGATTTGAAGAGCGAATTTGCCGATGGTGTAGCAAGCAGTGCTCGGATCATTGTTGCACCACTGCTCTGTCCAGCTAACGTGATATCAGAATTTCCACCAAGCAATGGTGTGACCGTTTTGATAAACTTCATTGCATTGATAGCGTCTTGGACGGCAAAATTGGTTTTACCGTCAGGGGATAAGAACCCAAGCTGCACGTCCTAACATTAGAAAACCCATCGTTGACTTATGCATAAATAAAACCTACAGCTCCAAGTCGACACTGAACAACGGCAACAATCGAGTTCGTCACGAAAGCCAGGTTGGAACCGTCAAGCCCGGGGTCCGTTGCAGAACCAATGATAAATGAACCGCCAGGAATCCTGCCATGAAAAATGTATCATTCAACCCGCGAGTGTGAGAAGTGGGACCCACCACATCAATGTCGCAGGATGCTTCTGGATGTTCCGTGGGACGTACAACACCATAGAAAGACAATTCTCGGTATAGTTTGATGAGTCCAAACCAGGTTGGGGACAAGGAAGGGGCAACCCGGCGGCATTTGCTGCCCTAGACCTAAAATGTTATAGCATGACTTATTTCAAATGTTGAAATAAAAAGTTCTTCATAACTGACGGTAAGTTCCATCTAGTCGCCACCGTTGATTCCTCCCAACGGTTCGCCGTCGCATATTGAACGGAAAATCGCGTAGTGCCAACAACATCCATTATGCCCCTAGCAAGACCAACTGGGGTTTCAATGATAACATTCGAATCTGTCGGATGTAAAAGAACGCGTTGAGCATGAGCATGGTTGCCATTGTAAGAAAAGAAGCCAGGATAATCACCTTGCAAAGGATATGCCAACGATAAGCACCGTAGGAAAGACAATAAAAGAGGAGCGATCTTCGTGGCTGCGATCATAGTAAAAGATTCTCGGCCCCAACCTTTAAGCGCACGGGGACCGGAGTTCTTGGGAGGGTATAACGAATGCGGAGATTGGTATACAGCGTAGCATAAATATGTGCGGCGGTAGTCGGTCGCAAGAGCATATGACACGCGGAATGCGTATAGAACCAGTCCGGATCAGGGAATTAGGTTCTCCGGAGGGAACAATGACCTTTCAAGGGACCGAAGTCCATGTGAGATGAAAGTCGGGCATACGAGAAAAACAGGCAACGTACAACATTAAACAATCCAAAAGGGGAAGAAAATTGATTTTTGCCGCGCAAACATTAAGTTGAATTTGCCATGTGGGAGCATGTGGGTGCCTGCCTTGTCCCAAGTTCGTGATGTCGAATGTGTTGATTAGATGACCTGCTGTGAATCCTCCTTATCTCGCGGCTCCGTGTATGTATTGCGGGTCAGACGCGGATACTATTGCGAGATAGCGGCGTGAGTCGTCGTGAAGGCACAAGAAGAAAGGTAAAACACAAGATTTCGAAAACAACAAATTTCCAATTTGGTGACTGCGTGCTCAGCGCTCAGGTGCGGTAATTCAAATCGGAACGGCGTCGCGCAGACAGCCCAAGTTTTAATATTCAGTCTACAGCCTCTCAGGCGCTGCTTCAAGCTTTATCTAAAAAATCCAAGTAAAAGTAAACGTGAAATTGAAGTGAAATGCATATAGTAAAACTGAATACAAATACAATGACATCGATATTTAGTTTGTTGTAGCACTGGTATAAGGGGTGGCAGCAAAGCCGATGCGTTGGTTGGTGGTATCATAGGTGGTGTAGTATCTCTCGAGGAAGGTGTAGCCATTAATGAAGTCAAGTCCTAGGCCACTTGTTGTACCGATGTCTCCAACAATCAAATAGATAGAACCAGCGGTGCCGCCGATGGCAGAGTTAAGAGAGCGAGGCCATATCTGCGCATTGGGCGATAGACTGAAGGTTTGCTGTGCGCAGAGTCAGTAATGTAATTCAAAAGAGACAGATGCAGTGACGTACGCCGTTGATATGGAAGCTTAGAGGCTTCAGTGCGTTGTATTGGGATGTAGTTATTTTGAGCAAGCCGGTAGCTGAGTCCGCCGTGCTACCTGTTGCTTTCTGATATCGGTTGAACGCATCGGTCGCTATAAGGACAAGGGTTGTGCCTGGGAGTAACATGTAATTAAGCACTCCCAGATTAATAACGGTTTGTTTTCGGACGTACCAGTATCGACGATGCCCGCCGTGCTGCTCAAGATCGTTGTCGTACCATACGTAATGGATTCGTCGATTCCCCAGTAATAGCTAGCAGGATAAGTGCTCGTGACGTTTCTAGCATGAGGTTTGTTTTGTGGTACCAATTGACGTTATGTAAATCTGACTCACGCAAAGTGGATCGAGCCTGTGTACTTTGTGCTGTCGATACCACCTGTTGATAGTCAGGTCTTTGTCTTTCCGTGAATTAATCAAATAACCAACCCCACATCAATTCTCCGTTCTGAACTGAATTTCCCGTCGCCGGCTGAAATGAAACACTGACACAGTGGGTACTGATCTTCTTTTCAGAAAATGCTGTATCGGTTACTGTGGGGATAGTGGTCCCAGTATCGGGTGAAAGTGTTCCTGGCGAACGTCTCAGGAACGGGCGCTTTCCCAAAAGAGAAGAAGGGTTGACATACCTCGAGTCAGATCAGCGGGGCCGATTCTAATCGGGAATATCAGTAAGGCTTAGTATTCGTGGCTAATGATGACGTTGTACCCCAAGATCCCATCAAAGCCTGTGAAGCCAGAGGACTGAAAATTCGAAATAAAATCATGACCACAATTATTAACATTATCTACGTACCGACGATGCGACACCGATTGATTGCTTATCAAGCACCAAACTGCCGAGCGTGATGGTATCCGTATACTCCGTTCCTTTTGAAGAAGACTCGGCGTCAGGCATGATCGTCAGGGTAAAGATTGCCTACCTGAAAAGGATCCAGAGCCGTATGAGACGGCCTACGAAGAGATACAATTGCACCCTCAATGAATTACGGTGAACATATTTGACTTACCACGGCATCCTTAGTTTTGACACTGGTGCCCGTTGTGGTGTATGGTGTGCCAGCCCCCACCCAGGTGTTTGAACTGCACGACTGTTAGGATGCCAGGAATATCGTCGAGCCAGGGCGACCCTCACCTTCCCGTATCAACGATAAGGTTATCTGGAATGATTTAGCATCGCTGAAGTCTGCGGGTCATTGAACGTACATGTGGTGGTGGGATTTCCAACTCCAACGGCTGCAGCGTAAATTATAGCGTCATTGGTAATAGGCTCGCTAGTCGCAGCAGATTGGAGATCGAGTTGTCCAGTCGCCTTGGCCACAAGATGACGGGCTCGGGCCTGGTCATGTTTGAGGATGTTGAGAACACCAGTAACATTGAGATGCCTAGAAAGGGATAACTTGACATGAGATTCCAGAGTAGGGACCGGGTTAGCGGCAACAACTATGGCGAGGAGTAGGGTGCTTAGCAAAGTCTTGGAGAACATGCTGTGGGTCTTGGGTCAAACTGGAAAAGATTCCATCCCTTTATACCTCAGAATGCGGTATACCATCTGCATAGCTAGCGTTAAAAACATAGAACTGAACTGAATAGTCCGCAGCCGCCTTGCCCACATGAAAATTGGCATTTCGGTGATGTTGCCGTCGGGTGGATCCTAACATTGCACGTGGAATCACCTCCTTCCGCCTCGATCATTGATAAGTATCATCAACGCCAAGGCGTTCGAAACGAGCGAAAGTTGAATGGCATATCCGCGCGGCCCTATAAACGACGGCTTGGCAATCAGCAGGTGAACTGTAATTAGGACTCTCAGCATTACACCACAGCGACCATGGCTAGCCTGATAGAAGTCACCGGCACCCTCCATTTCAGTCTTGCTAAGACATCGTTCTTGGTTGGTATTTCCTGTTCTATTAAAAACGCAATCAGTAGGTTGCCGGTTCTATATTTGTAACACCAACAATCTTAGCTTGGCCAAAAAAACACTGAAGGCAGTCTGATCTGCGAAGGACACCTCAGCGCAACTGACAGCTGTCAATCATTTTTTCTTGCTCCTTGATGTCTTCTTCAACAAACACATGAAAAGTCCATTCCCCCATTCAGAGTGATATCAGTCGCCGACCTAGGTGGCTTCGGCAGTAGAAGCGACGCGATTAAGCTTCTTGCCAAGTGTAGCGCTGCCAATAGAGAAACGCGCCATTCTCCCCCGCACCAATTGCGAAGGTCGAGCGACATCTGCGCCTTTACGTTCCTAATCTGTGCTTGTTTCTGAGCCTTCTTAATAGAAGAGCTTGACTTGATGAAGGTGGCGTCCTTGCGTCCTCGTATTGACACGTTATCATGCGGTGCTGATAAGACGTCGCGACATTTGGGCAAATAATGGCGCATCTTGTCAGAAGCACCCTAATGCAAGAGCATGAAGAACTGATTGAAGGATGTGCCGTCAATGCCTTCATCAAGTATAAACTTGCATAAAACTCCAAAAGCAGCGCTTTGAAGGTTCTGCATCATTTGACTGCTATCGTGGCATATAGTGGGGCGCTTGTGTTGATCGTGTTATGTACATGCTATGTCACGTCAGTGCATTTGATGACTTCGATGCTAGCAAAGAGTTCTGTGCTTACTCTGGGTAGCCAAACCTATACGAAGACCCTGTTGGGATCTTCCTTGAATAATCGTAGACATTAAGCCACGAGGTTATTAGGCGCCTGACGGCGTATTTTTTCGGATTTAATCAGATCTGACTTGGGTGGCGTGCCAAGGCACGATACAGTGCATTTGTAACGTTCCATTAGGAATATTTTAGGGTAATAACAGCTTCGTACACAGGTATAAACCACTGTTATGATACAGCAGGTCAGCGGTCACCATCCGGAGAGAGAGGAAGGAGACGCACGCACCTAAGAGTATATCACATACGAATTAATCAGAATACTCCACAACACCATTAGCATCCAGGCTCCCTCTAGTAACTTTTTCTCCTTTCGCCCTTAGTAGAGCTTCCACCGTCTTCAATTTACCTTCTTGAGTGCTATCTTTAAACCAGCCCAAATGGTCGGCTATCAGGTGTCTTGCGAAGGGGAACATGGCTGAATCAGCGTGCCATTCTTACAAGTTGGGGAACAGAGACAGACCTATTCTTACACTTTGGACATTGGACAAGAACGATACCCTTCTCGTAGGATCGCTTTGTAAAGTGATGTGCAGAACGTTCGCCACACCCTTCTACGGTGCATGTAAATGCGATAGCCATGCGTGGTTCAGACGATGCTGTTTCTGCTGGAGTGTCGCCAGCACTTAACACAGAAGCGCCATTATTACTTGAATTTGCCCGATCTGATGTTGAGAAGAAAAGCCTTTTGTGCTGCTGCGGTGGTGTCACCGGAGCATAAGCACCTCCCCGGAGGTTCGTCCTTGACACATGTAAGAATGCACTTCGTTGCGCCGAGCGAGCCAATAGCCTCAAAGCGCTGGGCATAGTGAGGTATTACATAATAATACACGAAAATTATTTGAGTTATTTACAGGTACGACTAAATCTAATCTAATCTTAACCAGACTCCATCCCGGCGGAATCGGAAGAATCAGTAGTCGTAGTGTTACCTGCTGCTCCTGCAGAGCCGGTTGCACTTGGAGTAGCCGCTACCGTAGCGCCGGAAACCGACGTAGACGCCGCAATCGTATGGCTAGCGTTGGCCGACGCTGACTTGTTCCCTTTCTTCCCAGCTTTGCCCTTCCCGTTCCCCCCGTTCTTAAGTTCCTTGTGGTTCTTATGGGCACTGGTACTAGAGTTCGTTGCACATGACCCTTGCGCTGTCACAGTCTGAGGATTGTCATGACATTTGAGCTTTTGATTGTGCAAAGAACTGAACGATACAGACCATAGTGACATAGACAGTCTGGGCGCTAGCTGCATATGTTTGTGTTGAGTTCTAAAACTCTAGTTAGCAGCTCGTATCAAATTTGAGCAGAGCATATACTAACAGCTCCGGTAGATGCAGCGCTTGTAGACGTTGTATTAGTGCTTCCTCCACTTCCATCCATATTAGTACCCTTGCAATGACATAAGAACAGGTACGTAGGACGTAGATTAGGAATGACACCTACAGCTGCAGAAGAAGTCGCATTTGTACAGGTAGCGTTGCAAGCAGCGGTAGACCCTGTATTCTATAAGATGAAAAATACGTATCAGCCAGCCCGTCTTTTATACTCCACTATCATGACAAAAATAGTCAAAGCTAAAAGCGACGTACCGAGGCCATCGCCGTTGCAGTGGCACTTGCAGCGGAATAAAATCCTGAGGCTGCCGTGCCAGTCGCCATCGCAGAGCTATTTAGCTGGGGAGGATCAATACAGGTATCATTTGTAAATCAGGACTCTTACCCAGGTCGTAGTTGCCTGGGCCATAACAGAAGTCTAGGAACAGCTTAAGATATGATACTTGCGCAAATACGCGTCGGGAACGCACAGACGTAGTAGTTGAACCAGCAGAACCATTACGTGCCTACAATCATTCGTTACTAGATTTTCGAGCTAAAGAAAAGGATAACGTACTTCCAGAGCACCTTCACCATACAATGGGAAGGCTATCGTATCTCTCAGCAGAGAGCTAGTAGCAACCAACAAGATAACAAAAGTCGAGAAGAAAAACATCTTGTCTGTGCAACCGGTCTGTGGGCACCTGCTTTCCTGAAGCTAGTGAAAGGGAAATTGAAATAGGGCAGTAATTGCAAACAGGGAAATTTGCAGTGCCCAGCACCAGGATCCTAGGTGACGAAGAAGTGAAGAAGAATAAAAGCGAAGTTGAACAAGCGAAAAGAAGAGAGAAAGAAACCGAGACAAATCCAGGTCTCGTTGAAAGGGGGCGAAGATGTGTGGTAAGGTCCTGAGCTGAAGAAGCTGAGGCCTTTATACCTTCTCTTGTGGGGAACGCCAAGACGACATAACACAAATCATATGTCCATTGCCCAATGATGCTTATAGAAGGCGACCCATTTGGTTGTTTGTTTCGTTGCCTCTTCTCATGCGCAGGCGTTGCGCGTGGAGCGGTTGCGAACACCGTTTCTACGCACCTCCATCTGTTATTCGGTTGTATGGGCATGGCATGGAGCCGGCATGGAAGCTGTCATTCAAAAAGAAACTGCGGCGTTGCTGGTTCACATTCGGGGTGGCGACTGTCGTCGTTCATGTGACGACGAGCGACAGAAGGCGACAGAGTAAGCATAGCCGTAAGTAGTAGTTACCATACTACATTGCAAGGTGACAATGTCAATCCCACGCTTACAATTATCATTGCAAGCTCTAATACTCCGCGACTGCGGATATCCAATCCCATCTCTACTTAGACTTCTTCGATCCTGCTATCCTCGTCATCTTCATCTCCAACCAAAGTTTCCTTCTCTGGCTCTTTACCGATATCACCGGATGTCGCCTCAAATTCATCCCCTTCTGTTGGATTTACCGCTGGCTCATCTCCTTGAATGAGCTGAACTAGGCGTTCCATATGTTCTTGTACCTAATCCGAATACATCATTATGGCACTATTTAGTACCAATGTACTTACCTTCTCATTTGTATCATTTTCATGTGCGACACGAATGATTTCGTACACTCCATGATTTCTTAGAAAGTCCCTTCCCCATCGCGTATGACAGAGAAGTAGAAGGGTTTCGACATGCGTGAGACGAATCACGGTATCTGGTTCCCTTTTCTTGGTGGGTGGGAGAAACTGAAGTGGTTCTAAAAGTTTTTCTTGGTCCTGTTACCATCGTCGTCAACAAACGCATTCACGGGCCGCTGCTTTTAGCGAGCGCAGGACAGCGAAACGTACCTCGAGATCGTACTCCTCTGGACCAGCTAATGGAAGAAGGAGGTAAGGCAACACATCAATCCCAGGGGCAAGCAGATTTGAGGATAGGACAGAAATTTGCGTCGATTCAGGAGATAGTAGAGCTTTATGAGCTCGTGCATGAAAGGCGCAGTTTCTAACGATGCGGATACCAGTCAAGCGCTGCAACTGATATAAATCAGAGTACACACTTTATCGTAGAAGCAACGCCTCCACGCCTGATCGTGTCTTCATGCTCTGTGAATGTAATAATTTTGGCTAGCGGGTATTCAAGACGAGACGCGTCTGGTTGAAGAGGATCGACTGGTTGCGGTGCGCAAAAGAAATCCCGGCCCACAGTTGACTAGAAGATATTTCAGTACAGTTCGAATTTCACCCAGTTAGATGAGTTCCTACTGCTGACAAGTTGGCGAATACGCTTGCCAAGAAATGTAGTTGCCCTTTTCGCATGCGTTTTGAGAGATCCCCCTCTATCTGCGCTCCTTGTACAAATGCATCTATGAGCAACGAGAGCGCAGGCACATCATGCGGTTCTTTTGAAGGGTAAGGAACGGGGGCTGGGCATGAACCACAGCGTGATTGGACAGGAAAACATTGGCCAGCAAGCTTAGACTCTGGGACGACTTTGATCGTCATGGATGCAATAGCGGCACAAATGGCGGAAGAGGAAGAGAGATTAGACAAGAGCATAGATGCCAAATCTGCCAGGACAGCCTGTGGACTCTGCATCCAGTGTTGAGTAGAATGTCTCAAGCCTTAGTCGAATACATACAACGATGTACGACACAAGAAAATCGAGGAAACTGGGTTCAGTCAAGGGCCCGACGAGGGTGGGCGAGTCTGATAAGTTAACGAGTGCTCGAAATGCATCGTGAGCAACGGCCTATAATTTTGCGGAATCAGAATGACGTTGGCCATCCAGATAAGATAAAAGTTGCTCACAACTTGATCTCTGCAAAGGAGTTTTAGATCGCGGATCAGATTACTGTCCTTGGGCTTTTGTAGCCCTCCCGTCTGTAACCCTTCAAAAAATAGATTTCTATGAGGTGCTCCTTTGGGTGTTTGAGGCAACAAATTCGACAAAGCGACCTGTCGAACTTGAGGGTTCTTGTCGCGCAAGAACGAAATTAACTGCAAAAATTACGTGAACGCAGATCTCCTTTGAGACCAGAATCACATACCGACCTCGCGAAGCTGAGCGTCCATAGCAGTGTCGAGGAGCGGAAATAGTTATTCAGGAGCACGTGACGCGATATGAAGCGTGCTTACCTAAGCCAGTTAACATTGCGGACGGAATTCGGCGACACTCATGGCGGGCCACAACAAGTCCCGTTTCGTCCAGGATCTCCTCCAGCGGACTGAAGGAAAGCCACCGTCATTTACGGTCAATCTATACCCGGATTACTGGAGTCTTAACAATGGTGCAAGATTCCACTATCATATCCCAATGGCGGTCCGACCCTTTTGTCCCTGTCTTTGTTTCGCAACTGAATTAATCTTAGTCGCTCCTCGACGACATACGCGCCCAGAGAATCCCCGTGGATTTCCTCGAAATATTCGACTCGGCACGCGTGCCCTTTTACGACGGTCCGTTCGTTTATGACGTATTTTCAGCCATTAGTAATGTTCCTGAACCGAGGCTCATTCATAGGCTGCATGATCGTTCAAATATTGGACTATCGTCCGCAGAATCACAAGGATCCGGTCCTTGAGAGAGCCGAGCAGACGCGCGTGGTTCTGCATCCTAGCTCGGAAAGTCTGTGGGCGGATATTTGTTCGCTCAACCAGCGCTACGGGACCAAGTGGACGGACATGGACGCGTTGGAGGTGGAGGCGCGCGTATTGGTCAGTTCCCCTCTGCATGCTTTGACATCGGCAAAGTCGCTGACCTCGACGTCTGATTGCTGTGCAGCTCGCCACTAGCTCCCCTCTATGTCTAGATCCTGACCCACATTTGACAAGGATGACGAATCATATCATGAGGGCAACGGTGCTTCCGATTCCTGCCCCGCTGAAGAGGAAGGCAGCGGCTATGGAGCATGAGGACGACGAAAACGACAAGGCTCGTAAGATCAAAATCATGCAACACATGGCGACGAGACCGAACCGCACGACTCCAAGGTATTTTATTTTTGCAACTGGTTTATTTCACTTTTCACGAGATGTACAGTTTCCAACTATTCGATGCCATTCAGCAGGCAAGACAAAATAGGGAGGCTCAACAGTCTGCTTCGGCCCAACAACCCCAACCACCTCCGGCCCCATCCAATCCGTCTACACAATCTTCACCGGCACCTCAACCACCCGGAACACCTGGGCCCAATGGTGTTCAACTTCAATCACCTACCGAATCACAGGACGACAAGAAGAAGGTGAAGAAGAGGAAGTCGGAAACACCTCAAACGCCTTTTGCCACCACAGCTTTCATCCGCGCAAATGGGACGCAAACACCTGCGCCCCCTACCCCGACGACTCATCAATTTGTTAATGCTCATCCGCCAGCCCCTACAACTGCATCGTCACCCGCACCACCCAATGTACAATCACCCATGCAGATCCCCGTTTATTTAGCTGTACAACCAGTTCCAGACTCTACGTTACGTGTATCTACGCCTTTGCAACAGACAGCATCACGGTATACCCAATCACCACGCCCTCCTTCTCAGACGTCTATTTCTGCGCAACAAGCGCAACCTCAACCTCAACCTCAGCCCCAAGCACCACATGTACCGCAAACCGCCAAGCCATTACCAACCATGCCAAGTTTTCCACCTCAGCAAGCCGGTCAGCCATTTATCCCACAACAGCAGCCCGTTCGGAATGGAGTGCAGAAACCAGCGCCCGCGGCTCTCGCAGCCATGGCCGCTCATCTGATTCAGGGTCAAGGTCTCGCGTCCTACCAACAATTCTATGCACAGCAACGAAATTTGCAACAACAGCAACAACAACGTCTTCAATCGCAAAAAATGGGCGGACGAGCGACCCCGCAGGCGGGCGTGGCAAGTCCAGCACAACAGCCACATGCTGCACTATCACCTGCAAACCAGGCGTCGAGTCCTCTCCCCGCGGGTCAACAGTTGGCCGCGGCTGTCTCAAGGTCTCCTATGCCCCCTAATGCACCTAAGCCTGCGCAAGCTCCACCGTCGGTGGCTCAACAGCAGGCGCAACCACAACTCCAATCATCAACCATGCCTCGTTCACCTGCGCAACAGCCTGCCCAGCATGGTCAACACGCTGGCTATGGACAATTCAATCTGCGCGCGATGATGCCTACGAACCCTTCCGCGGCTCATCGGGCGCTGCAGGCTGCCGTTACAAACGTTGCTAATACAGGGGCCGCGATACCGCCAAATCCCGCTGTCGCTGACCACCATCAGCAACCTCAACATCCTACCCATCCTCAGATCCCTGCGCAGCCCATGCTGCAGCTTCCCAATCAGTCAGCGCAACCTCAGCAAAATCAACAACCACCACAAACACAAACACAACCTACCCAGCATCCACAGCAACAACTCACGCAGCAACAATTACAGCAGATGTATCCTCAGGTGTATGGCTATCACCACCAGCTTCCGTTCAATATGCAAGGTGCCCCTGGCCGTATGCCCCAAGCATACTGGAGTAGCATGGGGATGCAAGGCATGCCCAATATGGCGAATATGGCGAACATTGCTGGAATGCAGGTTCAAGGTGTGCCAGGCATGCAGGGAGTGCAGGGGATGGGAGGTATACCTCCAGTAATGATGGCGGGCGTGCAGGGGATGGGGAGGGGTATCCCTATTGGTGCCCAACAGATGGCTAATATGGCCGCGGCAGCAGGGGCAGGCCACGTCCCAGGTGCGAGTGGCCAAGGGAAGGCGACGGTTCAAGGTGGTATGCAGAGATAACAGTGAGCACGAGCGCCTTTTTAAGCTCTTCTCCTTTTTTTCTGTATCCCTCACTCTGCATTCTTCATCCTTTCTTTCTTTGGCTGACACACATGCATGATGCACATATACATTACAAGCCTACTTTTTATTAGTGTATTATATTTCGCCGTTTTAGAAGGTTTTTAAAACAGTAATGGGACTTGTACGTATTTTACGAAGGATAACGGAATTGATATTATAGACCATGGCTCCGTTGGCACGTGGGCGTGATTGCTCGCCTCGACTTGAACGAATTTGATCAAAGCTTCTCGCGCGAACCGCCAGGCTTGTTGGTGGCATCGTCGCATTCGGTGCAGTATCACCTCGTGTTTCTAACTCAGGCTTCACCACAATCAGTATTGACGAACGAATGATGTCTAGGTTGTACTCGTCTAGCTCAGAGTCCGCCGGCTCCAGTTCAAACGCATCCTCAAATTCCAGTGAGTTTTGTGATTTAGTAGGTCATCGCATCAAGGTCTCTCATGCAGTGAAACATCCAGCAAGCTCTATACCCATTTCTTCTTCTTTGTCAAAACTCAAGGAAACTATACGAGAAGCCCTTTACGATGATGTTTCCGTGGAGCAGTTCGTCCAACATGCCTGGGGTCTCCATCACATCGACACACAGCGAATTCTTGATAAAATGCGCAACTGGGGTATTCCTCCACCGTTTCTCGAGGAATATAAAGATGCGTACGGGAGGATGAATGAAAACACGTTACCACCTCGTCGAGGTCCCAACGCGTTCTCCGCATTCCTGGACGTGATAGAGGAGACTCTGAGCGATATCCGGGCTCGGCTTAATGACAAGAAACGTCCAACGAATAGTATCTCTTTCAAGTGTAACATGGATGGATCCAGGGCAAAGGTTCCGGACATCACTACTGCTTGGGACGCGACATCCAAACCTGACTGGTCAGTTATCCAGACCATTTTTGAATTTCAAAGGCCAACTACCCAAGGCCCCCTCAATCAGCATACAGCATTGGATTACGATGTTCCAATGAACGATAGCCCCTTTCTCCGTCGTTCATCATCATCTTCACCATCCCATTCGTCATCACAATCCTCCGTCCAAGGTTCAATATCCTCCGCCAGCGCTTCTTCCTATGCCACGACCGCCAGCAGCTCCTCGAGCAGGGCAAGTTTTCATGGAAGGAAAAGGCCAGCTGGTAGTGTCGATTCTCTGGTCTCCAAGCGTTTGCGGCATAAAGAAAAGGATCATATCTCATGTGGGGAACTTCGACTCGCGCAAAAAGCACTTGAATGCATGAGCTCCGCCGGTAGACGTTATATGACGGGGATTTATATCAACAACTGCTCATTAACTCTGTGGTACTATGACCGGATGAGCGCTATTCGGAGTCGACCATTCAATTTCGAGGATTCACCCGCGTATTTTGCGCTGGTGCTCTACGCTATCACCAGATGTGACGCGTATCAAGCTGGCTTTGACCGCTTTATGCAATTTCCGAGTACTCCCTTTAGGGGTCTGCTTCCTGGTACGAGCTTCAAGAATAGCAGGCTCGTTGTTCCAACTTCAACGGCGTCTTACTGTTTCAAGATAACTCACGAAAAACCGGTTTACGCATCTCGCGAACTCATGGGTCGAGGGACAATTGTGCATGCTGTAACGCTACAACCGGACGATGATGAGGTTCTCGTCGATGAGGAAGAACAAGTACTAAAGCTCTATTGGCCAAACGCTGATGATCCATGCGAGGCGGATGTGATAAACCAGCTCCGTGATGACGTTCCCGAAATTGCAGATCATCTTCCTGCCATTTCGTTTTCTGCTTCATTCACAAGAGAGGCGTTAAACCTTCCATCGTATCGACTCAAGTCTTATGCTGGTCCCGATTCGGAAGAACGGTTACTTCACCTGTTCGCCATGAGACGATACGAAAAGTTGTGGCAAGTCAACAGCATAGAAGAGTTTCAGGAGGTGTTTCTTGATTGTGTGGAGTGTGAGTAGGAAGCATCTAGTGGTGGACTTGAAGCTCATTGTGTGCTAGGCCATTACCACGCCTACAAGCAGGGCCGCGTGTTACATCGGGATCTGAGCGAAAACAACCTCATGGTCTGGCGTCCGCGGCGTCATCGTACAGATAGGCACAGAGCTGGCAATTCCGAATCTCATAGGCGGGCTCTTGGGATTCTGAACGACTGGGATATGTCAAGCCGGGTTGGACGATATTCGGGAATGGCATCTGTTGTAACGATGGTGACCAACGATCCTTCTCTAGCGGCCGAGGCCGAGGCGCTCAACAGCCGGACGGGCACAGTTCCATTCATGGCACTAGACCTGCTCAACGAGGATGGTCCCGTCCCGAAACACCTATACCGCCATGACCTCGAGTCCTTCCTTTGGATACTCATCTGGGCTGCAGTGCACTATGATATTCCCAACAAGAAGAATATATCAGAATCGCAAGACGAGATTGACCGGGAGCTCAAGGTATGGGACGAAGGCACCCGTCAAGAAGTTTGGATGTGCAAACGTGCATTGATGCGAAGAGTGTGCGGTGGCTCTCCACGACACAGCAGCGATAGTGATGTCGAAGATGTGTTGGATCGCGTTCGTCCCGAGTTTCGGAGACTCAAGACGGAGTGGATTATGCCTCTCATCCAGATGTTCTATCGTGCATATAATGAACTCCGTTATACCGACGTGGACGAGGAAACATGTGGCGGCATCGTTACTTTTGAGAGATTTATGGCCGCCATTAATGCGAAACCTAGGCTCGTCCCTAGCCGCAACGAGGACAGTTGGGGATGTATCATTGCTTGATTTACTTCATCTCGGACTATTCATATCTATCTGGCAGGAATTTCTTGTGTAATATCTTACTTATTTTCTACCTTGCTCCTGTATTAATAACATGTATAAAATCGATGACAGCAAGTGTTAGCAGGAGAACAAAAGCAAATAATGTACAACTCCATGGATTCCATTACTTCCCAGGTGCAACGTAGTCTCTCGACAGGTCAATCTCCCCCCTCAGATGCACGTTCGTGATGCGGACCGGACGCTGCCGGGGCGCACCTCCACGTTTACCTTTCCTCTTCGTCGTTGGTGCCTTTGGCATAAGAGCTTCTGCTGCGGTAGCTTGCAAGCCCTCTGTTGCACATGTTGTTAAGCGTCGATACCAATATAGCAGCAAGCTTCATACCTGATGCTAATTGCTTGAGCAGGTCTACCTCGTTCGGAACTTTCAGCGAGTGCCACAGGTCATGGAACTCTGATGTTTCCAAACGAGGGAAAGAAAACGGGTCAACATTATCCGAATGTGCATTGGGCGAACGAAGCAGTCAATTATAAAGCAATGCTTCTCGAGGAGAAACCTGGTCCTCCAATAACACGAAAGGTGCAAAGCGTACCTTTCTCGACAAGCATACCTCCTTCCTCCTCCGTCGGCTTTATCTCATTCCAAAACACCATCCGCAATTGACCGTCTTTCACAGTTCGGGTCACGAGAACTTCGCCTTCCTTCTCCAGTTCCTCGATAGCTTGCGGTGCTTCTTTCCAAGACTCTTTTAGTGCCCTCACAGAAAGACCTCCACCTTTCCTCGTCTGACGCTGAATCTCCGTTAATAAGGCTGCCTTGTTCCTAAAGTTGAATTCGTGCTAGAGGTTTCGCAACATCAGAAATCAGATACTGAGACAAGCGAAAGACTAACCTTGTAGGAATAGAGGTCTGTTTTTGGATCATATTGAACACGATCGTGACTCCTAAATCGTTCGAGCAGGACAGAGTCCGTGTCCAGAGGTGTGTTGGTAACGATGGCCAAGTCTTGCAAACGCATTGGATTATGCGTCGACTGGACGACATGGCTAAGTCAGACTGCCCTGGGAGTGTGCACGATTATATGAAACCTTTAGATGATCGACGGCGTATACAAGCTGTGTATTGACATGTGTTCCGGTTCCCGTGTCTGCAGGCTGGGAATATACAATATCTTCGAGTTACAAGCGTAAGTCATAGGTCCGAAAAACGAAAGGCACTTCTTACTTGATTTTGGCCGTTTCTTCTTGGTAGGTGAGTTTGAAGGCTCCGCTGACGGAGATGGTTCATTCGAGGCCTCATCTGGGCGTGCGTGTGAGTGCCAAGATGTGGTATCTTGCCGCTGTAGAGTCGACTTGAAAGCAGCGGCGTCTTTGGCAAGGCTTGACATGAAGGACGACTGGATCGTCTTAGTCATCCGATGACAATAACTTGAGAACCAAATGAGTACATCTAGAGAACAACACTCCCTTGCCAAACAAATGCAATATCTTATCCGACATTTGACAGGGCCACCTCATTTAATCAACTTGGCACCTCAGCCTCACGAAAAAAACAATTCATCAGATCTAAAAGGCTCACTACCCAAACTCAACAAGACGGATATATTTGAAAGATGTCTCATTTGACAAAGCGCTCCCAAAGAACACTATTCCTTCGTAAGTTAGCCACCACGAGCTAAATCATATCTTATGGTATGTCACATGGGTGTACCTGCAGGATACAGGACGGAACGGACCCCTCTCAAAGAGCTGCCATTTTTTCGAAACTCTAACTTTGGTGCAGAGTACTCGATGGCGCTCCTGGATTCCGGACCGACACTACATCCCATGGTGTGGCTAAGACTTCTTTCTCACACAAGATCTTGAGAATGGCCACTTGGCGCAAATTCATTCAGCCTCCGTCTAATACCCGGACTCTAACATCACGGAACAAGGGGTGCGCACCAGTTTGTTACGATATGGATAACGGACGGATATGAGAACACTTGGTGACATGAACACGGACATATTATCGAAGCTTTCGAGACCGAGCATGGTCTTACTTATTCCAGTTAGCGACGAAATGCAAGATGCGAAGTAGATGCACTTAAGGCTAGACTCATGCTGCTGGGCCACACGTTGCTATTTCAAGCTGCAGCTTTTGGTCAGGTTCTTATTACTCCCGAACCTGATACTGTGAGCTCCTGAGGCTACTGCTGTTCGCGCGAATGCCAACAGATAGATCTAACACCTCTGGAGTATTGTCCTTATTGCAAAGAATGGGTCAAATCATCCCAAGGAAAATTAACTGGTGCCGGCTCGATGCTCTCGTAACTCTTTCTCGGCGACAAATTGGCAATACTGTAACCGAGATACGCTACTTCAGGCGGTGAAGGAACCGACCATAAACCGAACTGCCCGGAGAAATTCAAATTTGGAACAATTCTTTTTACTCACGCACCAACTGTTTTTACTCCAAAACGTACAATCCTCGTGGAGTCGCCACGGAAGCCCGCACATAACTTAGTTCAATGGCCAAACTGGGAAACACCGAGCCGTGTTACGTTCGCTCATTCAAACCCACCCGTTAATGATCTGTTTGATGTGGGTGCAATGACTGCTCCAGGTTACAGCAAGTTACCAACAGGATTGCGCCTGCGGGGCTGGTTTAGCATCTTGATTGTCTTTTGCTCCATCTCGTCATTATAAGATGTATTTGTTGTCCTTTCAAAAGAGCGTGGAGTTTCGCTTCGCGATCTCACGAGGCACGACTGCCACAGGATTTCGGACGCTGGAAGTTGGAACCCCAGACGCTGTTGACAGTCGCCGACAATTACATTTCAAATAGACGATGTGGCAGCGCATTTCACAGTAGTCATGAGCGCTCGCGTGCCGACCCCGATTACGCGCATTCAGGGGCGTGCAAGCCGAAGCATACCACTACTTTCCACTTTTTACATGAGGAAAAGGTTTGTTTTGAGCTCCCATACAGTGTCAAACGTTAACATTATACAAATGGTAATTATAATTAGGCAAAGGCAACGAGTCACCGAAAGGGTGTACATGCAACTACTATACACGGAACTTGAATCGCGTTTCTTCAGGAGTCCATGGTCATTACGGGATATTGCTATGATTAATGCCTCGCACGATTCCGTAGCTCGTCCCTGCGGCCAGTGCACCGACAATCACCGTTTGGACTGCACCATAGAAGCCAGCACGTTTTGTTTTGATCGTGACATAATTTTTGACGAAGCCGAAAGCTACCAGAACAACGAAAGTAATTGCGATTGAGACGAACAAGGCGCGGGTAACGTTGTTTATGGCGAAATAAGGGATCATAGGTAGGAGACCGCCTTAATAACATTATTAGCACCTCATGTATAGTTTCAGATGACGGGTTAAGTTGGGCACCGACCAATAAAGTAAGAAAGTCCCATTGTACCTGCGGAAATCCACGCTCGGGAAACATTGGGCTTCTCAAGTTTAAGTTCAAAGTCCATCATGAACTTATTTGGAAATGCGTTGTGTCAGCTATACACTGTCCAGAGCCACATATTCAGAACATACCCGAACCCAATGGTCTTCATTTTTAACCAAGTCATCTACAACAGCCTGGCTTGCATCTTTGCTTATTCCGTACTGAGAAAATATGTCGTGGATCTCCTGCTTCTCTGCCTCGGGTTTCGTTGCCACTTCCTCCCTTTCGCGCTTCTCTTCACTTATGTAACGGTCTCGGTCTGTCACCGCAGCGAGGTAAGCCCCCAGCCCCATCGAAATGGCGCCGCTGAACAGCTCTGCTAGGCCACCAGTTATGACAAGCTTGGAAGAACCAAGGCTGGACAGGCCAGCCGTGAGCGCGAATGGCACAGTGAGGCCATCTGCGAAGCCAATGATGGCGTCGCGTATAATGTCGGCTGCGTTTGAATGGCTTTCACCAGCAATGTGACTTTTTAGCAGTGAGCTTGATGAGTCTTGTCCTTTTTCTGCAGAGGAGAGAGGTAGGGAAGCCATTATGTTTGAGCTTGAGCGTTGGTTTTCGCGCCGTTCTCACAACTTATAAAGGTTAGCGTTCAATCCCCTCTAGCCTGAAATCGAGGTAGGCATCTGCGTGCCGTGTTGTGCCGCGTTGCACAAACCAATCATCGATGGTTTGTTTCAAATCCCCGAAAATAGCTAACCAATCGCACTGGATGGATTTCAAAGGTAACGTTAATTTCCTAATCCAGCTGGATGCTCGTTTCCTAATCTAGTGACCGGTAATCCCTTGCAACTGCCGGAGCTTCGTATACCACTACCAGATGACTGAGCTTTCAAGCCATCCAGGTCAGGGTTGAGCTTTTGAAATCAAAGGAATTGAGCCGTGGCTAAACTTACAAGAATCTTGGTCCCGAGTGGACGGGATTGTAGGGAGCGTACTAGCGATATTAATGTAGATTCCCGCCCGGCCGCCCCAGTGTAATAACGTTTAATGAATGGATGTGAATGTGTTTTTATTTTTGGAAATGTTTCCAGGTGCATCTACTATGATCTAGGCAAGTTAACGCGCACACGGCAGTCGTAAATTTCCAATTGCAAGTTCATATGCATATTGTGATTGGACCTCGACCATGTGCGATGACCGGTGATAATCACCTTGGACACGGGCGCCGGTGCACAGTAGTGGAAATTTGGAAAAGGAGAAACGGGAAGCCATCCACTGATGTATGAACCCCGGACCCGGGAACTGGCTACTCGTGCAGCTGAAACAACGAGGCTGTGTCCTACTAGTGCCGCCGCGTATAACGCTTACCAATATCTTGCTATCCATTCGTGATATGTGCACCGCGGTTTAGGCGAGCCGCACATTCTGCTTAGGCTCATGCATCCTGGATTTCGTGATCCGTTGACTGATGGCCTTTTGTTCATCTGGTAATGCTGATATCAAACTGGTATAGCCGTTATTCAACCAAATATTGATGATATCTTAAATAGCGACTGATCATTTTGGTGTCGCATGCAGAAATATTATTGCACGAACTACGTCTTGTCCATTCAAGCTATCTGGCGAAGACCTTTCTGATCTTCCCCTCCTGCTGTATTTCTGCTCTTTCCTTTCGTTCAGCTGTCGTCGCTCTCCTATACCCATATCTCGCTAGTCGCCAGACGTCTTTGCAGGATAATAGGACGGCGCCCGCTGGCCGCGATGGGCATTGCAGGAACGAGCACCAACGTAAAAAGGGGGCAAGAGAGTTAACGCTCCGTTTCCTTCGCTGACGCAAGTCTTTCGTCCGTAAGAGAGCATACGGAGGATCCGAGGAACAACCAAAATACGGGTCGGGAAGAAAGCTTCGCTATGAACTATTGTTCGCTTTGGATCAGACCAGAAGGGTGTAAGGACAGTCATTGATGCTCGTCGTCATTCCGCTACTGGGGGTCAAATAGTGACCGGATGGACTCTCTAAGCCTTGACCTCAATCCTGTATTAACCGGTAGCTCACCGACCTAATAACAAGTTGTCGTGCCAAGATTTAGCTTTTGCCGCATTCTCATCCTCTTTCCATAACCCAGTTCACTTCTAGCTTGAGTTTCGCGACTGCTTCTATCGCGCACACAACTTTTCCATCTGTTTATCTGCAGTAAATCTTGACGAGTTGTTCACATAGGGCACATAGAGTGAGCATGTCCTCGGCGGGTTGATACTCGTGCTATAGGTTCTTGAATGAGGTCAAGATCAGCATAAGCATCGAACACATCGTGTCGAAAAATGAGGATAACGCGAGCTGGTAGATGAATCGTAGACCGGAAGTTGAGTCGGCTCGTAGATGGCTCTTGAAGTTTTCCAGACCGGTCTTCTCTCCTCAACGAGTTTCTCGATTCATTTCCAAATTTGAAGATACTTTGTCGGTTGCTCCCTAAGGCTGTCAGGGTGGTCCAGAGATATTCGTTGCAAGAGACGGTGACGTCAGCCGCGTCCGTGCGTACGCCGACGAATGGGTCAATATAGCAGAGTATCGGTCCTTCGTCCATCACCTGAGTGACAAATGAATCCGATATTATATTTTTCGCAGAATACGGCGCGCAATGGCATTAAATTCATTGACCTGCAATGAGAGCTGAAGCGTTGAGGAATTCGAATGGAAGTGGTCGAGAGCCGAACTTTGAGGATAATATGAGTTGCGATCAGACACGACGAGCCACAAGGCTGGTGACCTGATCCCCGTGGCAAGGTCGTGAATAGAATCACGGGAATGGCGAGTACCTCCAAGGATACAGTGGACAATGAGGGTGACCTGCTCAATCATCATGGTTGACATAGAACTTAACAACAATAATGCACAATCACCCCTTTTGGCAGATAACGGCAAAGTCTCATCTCCAAGTGTTCCATTGATCTCGACGTCGTTTGCATGCAAGCCTCTAAGCTAACCTTTGCCAAATCCCAGACATAATTTTGCTTGTTAATACATGTGCCCCTATTAGGAATTTTGTGAATGGCTATGATTGAGATGCGCTGTGGATTGCCGATGCTCTACTAGTTGTTGTCCGAGGGTTATCACCATGCTGAGAATGGGGAGCTCGCAACGGGCTGACTGTTCTATATCCTTGCCATATCCGTTTATTGATTTCTGGCAGAGATTCAGGAAAGCCGAATCCCAACAGTCCCAATTGTTATTAGACAAAAGAGCAAAAAAATCACCAACCGATACACTATATTTTAACTATACACGAAACTCATTGCGAGTTCCTGCTACAGGTCCATGGTGGGGACTAGGCATTGCTATGATTAATGCCTCGTACGATCGCGTAGCTCGTCCCTGCAGCCAGCGCGCCGACAATTACTGTCTGCACCGCGCCATAGAAGCCAGCGCGCTTCGTTTTAATCGTGACATAGTTTTTGACGAAGCCGAACGCTACCAGTACTATGAAGGTAACGGCGATTGAAACGAATAATGCGTGGGTAACGTTGTCTATGACGAAGTAGGGTATCATAGGTAGGAGACCACCTTCATAACATCATCAGTAACTCTTACAATTTCAAATGCGAGAGAGAAATTACACACCAATAAAGTAAGAAAGACCCATTGTACCTGCAGAGATCCATGCCCGGGAGACGTTAGGCTTCTCAAGTTTAAGCTCAAAATCCATCATGAACTTTTTCAGATGCGCGTCAGCTATGCACGGATTAGAGCCACTTATTAGAACGTACCCTGACCCAACTATCGTCATCTCTACCTAGCTCATCTACGATGGCCCCGCTTGCTTCTTTGCTTATTCCGTATTGCGCAAATAGGTCGTAAATCTTCTTTGCCTCAGGTCTCGTAAGCACCTGCTCCCTCTGACGCTTTTCTTCACTGAGGTAACGATCGCGCTCCGTCACCGCGGCGAGGTAAGCCCCTAGTCCCATCGAGATGGCACCGCTGAACAGCTCTGCCAGGCCACCAGTTATGACAAGTTTGGAAGAGCCGAGACTAGACAAGCCAGCGGTTAGCGCAAAGGGTACAGTAAGGCCATCTGCGAAACCAATGGTGATGTCTCTTATAATATCGCCCAGGTCTGAATGGTTTTCGTTCGTAGCTTGACCTTCCAGCAATGACTCGTATAACACCGAATCGCGTCCTTTTTCGGTGGAGGCGAGAGGTAGGGGGGCCATTGCACCTGGTGCTTTAGCTGGGGTAGACTGCGCTGGTTGCCAAGTATAGGAGTAGAATCGTTTCCCTTGAAATATGGACGATAGCCATCGAACGTTCAAGGTCCACATGGCACCAGCCAATCAACGATGACCTGTATCAAATCGTAAAAATAGCTAGCCAATCAATTAATCGCTTCCAAGCTCATGGGAAATGCCTGACAGGACCAGATGGTTAAGTTCCTGATCCAGTCTGACGCTGATACGGTAGCATTCCAGCGCTTTGCGAAGCGTCGTTCGTTAGGCATCACCACTGGATGAATATTTGAACCTTTCCAGCCAAGAATGACTTTTCCCAAGTATTATCCAGGGTCATGGCACTTGCGCTTCTAAAACCCAGTAAACAATCTTGGGAGCGAGCAAGATGTCACATGCAATACTATGATACCGAAATTTCTAAATGGAATAGCCTGAGCGAGAGAGCGCACGCACCTGGTCGAAGAGACGCGAGTGATTGGACCATCCTGTTCGCATGTGCGGTGGCTAAAATGATAATCACCGTGTCGTACATATGGCGCACGAGCGGAAAAGGAGAAACAGAAATATAACTTGCACATACAGATTCCAGAATCTCACGACCGTCCATCTTATGCGCTTAATGCCACTTACGAGTGCCTTCGAAGCTTAGCTATCCCTTACGGTGTCAGTTACGTGAGTCGCCCCGGGCCCGTCGTACTCACGCATCTGAAACAACCTCCTGGCGTCACGTACAATGCTGACGTGCAGTCGTTTTGGCACATACATTCTAGATAATGATAGTTGCAGATAATGGTAAAGTGGGGCTGAGAGATATAATCACATTGAGATGGAAGTGCATACGGCGAGAACCAGGTTTGAAGACGTCGTTTCACTTTCCAATCTATCTTAGTATCTATATTGATACACGTAGCACCAGAGACGCGAAAGTGGTTTGTATAACTTGACAGGACGGTATGCGTAGAACAGGTAGTCCGGAATCCGGAATCCATTTCCGGTCCGGTTGTTACTTTATATCATGTCTTTCATGTCAACCACTGAATCCAAACGCACATTTCCTCCTCTGTATTCTCCTACTGGCAATGAATCGGTAGATAGGCTCGCATTCTTCCATATCCTGGAGAAGCTAAAGGTAACTAGGCTCTCACTATTCTTGTGTAAGATTTTAGTTCACTTCGGGAGTCAGACGCAAAAGCGCACAGGGTGGATTAACCAAAACGTACGTCTAGTCATCTATTTTCATTTATCTCACCGACATAACGAACGTAAAGATACCGGGCCCCGAAAGGCAAGCACGAACAGTATTCGTAAATGTTATATTGACTTGGATCAAGTATATCCGATCACATGTACCGAATGGCGGTCCTGGGGATGTGCACGACGGATACTAGCCTAGATGTCTCAAGGTACGTCCACTGCCTAGTCATGATTTACAACGGATGCGCATATAATTCAATTCACATTAGATGTGTGATGATGGCTATCGTCCATGATCTCGCAGAAGCACAAGGTTGGTGCAATAAAGGGTGACAACATACCTGTGACTAAAACCACCACAGTTGGTGATATTGCACCTCAGGAGGGTATAACAAAGGCGGAGAAACGGAGATTGGAAGAGGTATGTATGCCAATAATCGTTGTAATCGGACTTTCCCAAGCTTTGCAGGAAGCGATGCACAATTTCGTGCACGACATGCTACATTTCAGCCCCGCTGCGCAACGCATATATGCCCTGTGGAAGGTGTGCCTGGTGGTTCCCTTTCGCGCTACAGTTGACATAACTCGTCGTTTTAGGAATATGAAGAAGGCCAAACTGCCGAGGCAAAGTTCGTGAAAGGTAACAACTGATACCCATAGCCAAACCTTCATCATCGAATGAAATTTGAAAATTTCTAGATCTGGATAGGTTCGAAATGGCATCTCAAGGCGCGTCTCTGTGTTTCTTGGTATTTTCTGCTTTACGAACTCACAACAGCTCTTGAATACGAGAGAAGAGGCGCTGCTAATCTTCAAGTCTTTTATGACTCTAGTATTCCTCTGATACAACATCCAGAGGTACAGTCTTGGGCAAAAGACCTTACAGACGAGCGCCAGCATATAAATCATGTAGGGGTTTAAAATAAACAAAAGTAGTGCGCAATCGCACGCTTCCGATACACTTTTAAAGGGATCTGATACCCAGTGCACAATGGAACCGAGCTTTGCAAGTTTAGGCGGTTAAATGGAACGTGATGTTATTGTCCTGCGCCGATGTTTTCTGGGTGCAACCACGAGTCTGTGAGGTTCATGCACATGCCTGATGACGGTACCAATCTTCGAGGCCGAGCCGGCAAATATCACATCTGCGCCTTGCGCATCAGATTCCTTCTCACACGTCTTCGCTGCGAACCTGCTCCCTCGCCTTTACCCCATTGAAGATACGGCACCCGTCCCCACTCCACCCCAGCCACGCCGTTCTTCCATTCATCATCATCTCCACCCGCATTATAGTCGAGCATACCCCAAACAGGTAACTCCATCTCTCCCTTGACGAATACGCGGGAGTGCTTGAGGAAAGTAGGTGGTACGGGCGTAAGAACGTGCATCTCCACCTCAGAAGATTCCGTTTCAGGAACCCCAGGCCTAGTTGTTGGAGAGGAATGAGACATGGAACGAATAAGCGCTATCCCTAAACAGGTTGAGGACGTCGGTGCAGGCGGCTGAGCTCCTTGCACATAAGGCAGCATATGGTGCGTGGACGATAACTCTTGCGAATATTGATTCCCGCTATCCGTAATCAACACGTCACCGTTTGAGTTTACACCATCTTCCCAACTGGACACAAGGCCGACCAAAGCCCCATTCAACACGCGTCCCACTTCCGCGGGAATAACATCTTCTGCGCTACTTCCTACGAGGACGACTCGATCCAGGGCGACTCGCCAATCTACAGCGTAAGGTACTTGAGAACAAAGCGGCAACGCCGTTCTCCAGGACGTGGCTGTGATTTGCTCAAGTGAGGTCGTACTAGACATGTCCGCGATCTCCCGAGATGGCGTTGGGAAAACGGCATGGAGATGTGAGAGAAGATTGATAACACGATGGTCGGCAGGAGTATATAGAGTGTGGAGGGGCGCCACAGACGAGGGTACGATGGGATCAATCTGCGCGTAAAATTGAGACTTTGATTCAAACCCAAAGTCGGGTGGGTTTGTCTCGTAGTTAAAATCGTCGAGAGAGTTTAAGGCAGTGATCTCAAATACGTGCGTTGGCTGGACAATGTCTTGGATTCTTTGGGTCAGGTCGGCACCAATACCTTTATTCCAACCCATTGTGTTGACCACGAGTGGGATGACATCCGATATGCGGTTCAGCAGCTCCAGCTCGGACTCTACGTGAACATCCATACGATCATCATAGGAAAGAATGGGGGTGCGAACGTCAAGCTCGTACACCTGGAATAGGGCTTGAACAGAAGCCAGGTAATGTGCAGGCGATGATCGTGGCGTTGTAGCTCCAATATAGTGCGCTCTGTTAGACAGTGTCGGATGAGAAAATGGAGGTCCTGTTCCGTTCTTTAGTCGTGTTTCGTCGAAGGATATACAAAACACGCACCAAAGCAATAGTCTTCGATGACATTCAATGCCACCATGCCACCGGGCGTGAATTCAGATTGGCCCGGATCGCACTCTAGATACGCAACACGTTCGAATCTAAAGCCATCTAGTTGGTCACCAGGAGGAAGAATACGACGAGATTGGATTACTTACTGTGCTAGCAAGCGATTGAGAAGGGTTCTGGCAAAAGTACTCTTGCCAGTTTTCTTAGGACCCTTGATGAAATAAACGCCCCCGCTAGCTGGCGGCGACATATTATCAAACGCAGTAGCCCAAGACTTTGGGAGTACATAGGGTTCAAAATCTTTCTCCTGATTCCTAAGCTTGTCTACGTTAAATCAAAGACTCTGCAAAAGAGAGGAGAATACTACCATATATGCACCAGGTACATTTAGCATCTTGGTATCTTCACTTGGGCTATCATAATCAAATATGCCTGAAAACACCTTGCAAAGGTTTCCTAAACTTTGAATTCCGGTTCGCAACTCTTGAATCAAGACGATGGCGCCGCATAGGCCATCGAATCCTAGCCAACTAGATACTTCGTCGCTCAAGATCGACGGCTCGGAGGAAACTGCCTCTAGCACCGGAAGCGGAGATGATTTCGGTGCATATACGCGGTGACATCTCGTGGAAGCCCCAATCGACGTCCCAAGCAAAGAAATCGTTCCCCTGAGAATTGTAAGCAAGTACGTGCCCCCAATACTGAGAGTCTCTTCCGCCGATATTGCAATAAGAGTTCCTTGCGCCGACTTTAAGCCCAAAACAGAAAGCTTGTCTTGAGACAAGTGAAAAATATTTTGGTTCAGAGTCGGCGTGAAAGTCGTCAAACGTTGCAAAGTCGCCGGCGATTTGACTCGATTTTGTTCTTCATCTGAAGCATCTTGGAGGGGTACGCTGGGAGACCACGCCCGCCCGATGGGCTGGTCAATTTCCGCGTCGCTGGACGACGCCGATCCAGGAATGGGTTCCCCTTGTTTTTCCGCAAAATACCGAGGCTTCTTTTTTGTCGTCCCGCCGCTCAGAGAACGGTTGGCGAGTGGCTTGCGTTTAACTCTCTTTTTGACATGCACAATGACGTCTTCTTCTTCGATATTCGTGTCTTCTGACTCCTCTTCAGCAACTTGGATGGTTGAAGTATCAGCACGCAAAGTCTGGGCAGCCTTGCGCGCTGCGATGGCGCTCAGCATTAAGCCTAGGAGAAATCTATTACTATTGGGTTCTGTTTAGGTTCTGTTTGGCGCAGCGTCGTGGGGTGATCCGAAATGCAATCAAGTTATCCACTCTTGTCAGTTTAACTTGACTGCTCGCGACGAGCCTCAGTTTCGATTTGAATACCATGCCGACTAGTCATCAAGCGGGGTCGAAGAGGAGGTGCTATTCCCAGCGTCTGTCTTCAAAATTCCAACTCGTGTGTGCGATATCCTACTCGTTGAACGCCCCACAAAATATATCAAACACAGACCTATCCCTTCCGGCCCGTCAGCATCACTCGCCCGTAACGCAAGAACAACTCACATTTGCTTTGGTCGTTGTTTATCCGTGCCGCATTTCACCTATCCTCGGACGATATCGATTAATGAGGAGGTATTGTATCGGGGATTCCGACGGGGGTGGTACGAGGCTCACAACGGCGACGGACCCGATTATCAGCGTTCTCTCGAAGCTCAGCCTATGCACCGGAAGGGCCTTGCGAATAGAAGAAATACGCCTTGAAGACTCCAGAGAGAACTAACCCTGAATGGACATAAACGCTCTGCATAGTATATTCGTGTATCTTACAGGCTGAAGCTACAGAAGAAGGGAGGTGGCATGTGGACGACAGTAATCAAAGTAAAAAAACCCGATAGGCTAAGAAATCATCGGAATTCTGGTTAGATCAGAGGGACCAGGGGGTTGGTGCGTCGAAATGGATAATATACATCTTCATCATATCCTGGAGGCGACTCGCCGTTTTCCTCGCCTTGATGCTCTAGATGTGCTTGCAAATCGCGATACTTCTGCTGCGATTCCAGCTTCAATTTCCCCAATTCTTGTTTCAACAGACGTTGCTCTTTCTCCTCCTGCGTTCGTAGCAGGCGTTCTCTCGCTTCCCGTTCGCTCCTAAGCCCCACTCGCTCCAACGTGAGAAATCCCACTTGGTCACCAAGTTTTTCGAGTGACCGGAGTCGGTGACACCCCGAGTCGATGAGAACCCGTAGCAACACTGCCAGAAGGCCTGACGGAAAGGGGAAAGGGCGCGCGTGACGCGTGACGGATACAACAGGGATATCAGTGGAGGGGCGCGGGCCCAATGAGGGTAGGAACGGCTGATCTAGGACGTTGTAGGGCGCGCATCAGATGCAGCGGGAGACCGCGGGAATGAGTGAGGGTGCGGGCGCGCATCTCACCTTTCCTTGAACGCTTGAACCCTCAGGCCTCCGAAGCTCTCCTGACAAATCTCATGACTTGTTCTCTCTCCTTCCATCTCTACCTGCCGTATACAGTCAAAAGGAACAAAAAGGAGACGAAAGCCCAGGTTTATCAATCACCCGCTACCTTTGAACCATGAGGTGCACGATTCAGAGGCTCTGTGACGCGTGCGATAAGTATCCAAAGGTAATCTCACAAATCCTTGCCCTCCCCGTTCCGCAAGTTGATAATTTTATCAGCGCATCGTGCACGAGGATTTACGGAGAATAGCATCGTTGGGAAATACGAGTCACTTCGCTGACGCCAACCTTACTAGCCCTCTCTGCTGAAGTTTCAATATGAAACCACGCACGCGTGCGCGCCGGCCCAGATAATGCTCCTCCTGCATACTTGCTCACAATATCGACAACCCTGAATCAAATAAACCAAATGACGTCAAACGTCGGTCGGCATTCGCATACGTGCCTGTGACACGGGGTACCGCGCGAGGAGTGGATCCGTGCGCTGCGGCGACAATGAGGTAACGGTTCTAAACCTGCAATGAAACCTCAAGAGTTAAAATCTGTATGTCGATTTGCGCCGTTGCGTCCTACAAAGAAAGTCAACAAAGGGGTCGCAAGCTCCCCCAAAAGCACAAGGTGATAACGCAATCGACGCACCCGTAAACAGTGCAAGCAATATTTTAACCGTCTCATGTTTTCGTATCTAAGGGCTGCGCTTAGGCCTCTCGCTTCCAAAAAACAGCTTGCAATCCCCTTTGCCTGCCAATCCCAGCCCGTGATCACGTCCGGCAGCAAAGCGGCCAGGAATACTACATCGTGTACTTATTTCAACTGACTGGGCATGTTACCAAGCCAGCGAGTCGGCGATAGTATATATCACAAACTTACGAGCATGTGAATACCGCCACAATATATCCAATTCGTGAGCACTACAAATTACATCGATGACAAATTGTGAAATGACTGGAATTCGGTTAGTGACGACACTCTTGGCCCATTCCGTCAGCTCAGTTAAGTTCTGAAGTGGATTTATTAGACAGACCTCAAGCCAATGCCGCCGCAATGTCCTTTATCGTCGAGCGTTTAGAAGGAATGGACTCCCAACATCTCTGAATGAGATGCCAGGTATCGTCTTCCATTCTCGGACTTTCTAATCGATCCGGGCGCTTTCCATTTGTGACTAGTCGAAGAATTTGAATGTCGGTCTTGTCATGAAAAGGAACGGAACCAAAGAATGTCTGTTTAAGGTCTTGGATCAATGCACCAATCAAGCAAAAATCTATACACACTGCATAATAAAGGCAACCGAAAGCATAAACATCTGTTGCCATTGTTTTGCTTCTTTTCAGTAAAGCCTGATCTCTCTGACATCCATCACAGTCGAACAGACCACACGTGGTGCACATGCCAAAGAGTTCGGGTGCAACAAAATTGATAGCAAATGCTGTTGTAGATCGTGTAACAATGGCTTCGAAATGTCGAGTTGATCCAAAATCAGTGATTTGGCAATGGAATTCAGAATTAAGGAGGACATTATGCTGGTAAATAATGTGATGAATGATTTGGGAGGCACAAAGATATTGGAATCCTTACCCCATGCAAGTCACCATGTACAATTCCTTCTGAGTGAAGATACTTCACACCTTCTGCTACCTCTAGCATCTATGTAGAAGATGTTAGCAAATTCATCACAAAGTACGTGCAGGAGTCCCACCACTCTGTGGATCTCATTAATCTTGATTGGCTCCTGCTGAGTCTTTCTCCATCCAGTCAATGTCCCATTTGCCATGAATGGTGACACGAGAAAGAGCTGTGATCCCTCCTCAAATATCCCTAAGAGAGGAAGGATAAAATGGTGTGAGAGTGATTTCCATGTTAGAGCCTCCTGGCAAAAGTCTTTACTAAGTGAGTTCTTATTAAACTTTTCAGAATTGTTAAAAAATAAAAACTTAGAAAAGCACTAACATTGGTATGGCCCCTGTCCACCACTTTCAATGCTACTGGCAATCCTTTGTATGCACCCTTGAAAACACGCCCAAAGCCTCCAATACCAATCACTGTCATCTTGGCAGTTTTAACATCTGTCACAAAAAGAGATTTTGGTATGATATTTTTCTTGGACACCAGTTCAAGCATGAGCCTCCTAGCCTTTTGATTTTCACTCTGAATGTGTAATTTGTCATGGCAGAGTGACTAAAGGGAAAATATTGCACATAAACTAACAAAAGAGTGTATACATACATACATGGAGAATAAAATCAAGCAATGACTCAATGTTTAAGGTGCTCAGTTCAGATGCTGAGACAGAATATTCAGATAGATGCAACAATTCACCCATAAAATCATGGGCAGATGTTTTAGCCATTGAACCACCACGTGCTGTTGACTAGTGGTTGTGAGTTAGACTCTGTGGTACACTGATGCTTGGGAAGTACAACTTGAATACCTTAAGGATGATTTCAAGCAATGCTTCCATGGGTGCATTGTCACCATTTTTTTCCTCCTGGTCCCAAGGCAAATGGAAACTTGCTGTGCCATGAATTGTTCATATGTGGTGTATGAGTAGGTAAGGCACACACCATCAATGTTAGTCACCTGCTTGTAGAGGAATTGGACCAAATCTTGATAACCAGAATGCACAAGAGTAGTAGGTGTAATGTCAGTCTTCAGCTTCTCAACAAAGCCTTTGTGCTTGAATTGATCCAAAGCTTCCGTGACTGATGGAAGAAATGGTTTGTTGATCCAAAATGATAACTTGGCAATGAAAATAATTGCTTGAGAGTTTCAGCATAAATAGAGCAAATGAAGTGGAAAGATTTACAAACTAAAATTTGGCAAGAAGTAGGCTTATTGCAATAGTGTCAGTATTAAATTACAAGAAAAACAAACCATACATACATCAACTAAAAAGTTCTTTTGTTGACCTCCAAACATAGAAAGAAGTGCATGCTAATCATAAAAAAGAGTAAATCCTTCAATGTACCATCAGACATACACACTAGCATGTGGGCTGATATGAAATTTGATGTTTCATAAGTCAGTTTCACTCACCTGAAAATCAAAGAAATCATGATGTAAGTCAGAGGACAATCATGTGAGGCCCTGGGATTGGGTAAGCTGATATAGAATCTTACAATCTATTGACAATGATAATGTAAGGCAAAGAAATAGAAAAGGTGAGACTATGTGCTCACTTCCTGATATAGTACAGTACATATGTAGGACATGATGAGACTACCTTTTGGAAGTGTTCACAAAATGCCACTCACTTTCTGTTGGTCATGGGAAAAGATGTGACACTGTTCCACAACAGTGTGTAATAATATCACATACTCGCTGTTGTTCATAGGATAAGATGTGATCAGACTGTTTCACAACAATGCACAATGTTGCTCACTTGCTGTTGGTCATAGTAGGAAAAGATAGGATGAAACACCCTTTCACAAAAATATGCAATGTCACTCACAAGCTGTCAGTCATAGGAAAAGATGCAATGGGACTGCCTTTCTCAAAGTGTGCAATGTCATCACTCACAAACTGTTCATCATAGGAAAAGATGTGATGAGACTGCATCTTATGAACTTATGTGCAATGTCACTCACTCGCTGTTGGTTATAGGAAAAGATGTGATGAGACTGCATTTCAGAAATGTGGAATGTCACTCACCTGCTGTTGGTATAGGAAAAGATGTGATGAGACTGCCTTTCACAAAATGTGCAGTATAACTCACTCCCTGTTTGTCACAGGAAAAGATATGATAGAGTGCCTTTCTCAAAATGAATGTCACTCACTCCCTGTCCATCAGAGACAAAAGATGTGATGAGAGTGCCTTTCACAAAATGTGCAATGTCACTCACAAACTGTTGGTCACAGGAAAGGATGTAGACTGCATTTCACAAAATGTGCAATGTCACTCACAGCCTGGGTCAGAGGAAAAGATGTGATAATGTGCCAACTGCCTTCCACCAAATGTGCAAACTCACAAACTGTAGGTCATAGGAAAAGATTCAATGAAACTGCCTCTCACAAACTGTTGAGTCAATGTCACTCACAAGCTGTTGGTCATAGTTGGAAAAGATGTGATGAGACTGCCTGTCACAACATGTCCAATGTCACTCACAAGCTGTTGGTCATAGAAAAGATGTGATGAGACTGCCATTCACAACTTCATGCACTTGAATGTGTCCCTCACTTCCTGTTGGTCACAGGAATTGAAGATGCCATGAGACTGCCTTTCAAAAATGTGCAACTTGTCACTCACAAACTGTTTGTCAATGGTCATGGGAAAGGAAGTATGATAATGAGACTGTCTTCATAAAATGTGCAATGTCACTCACTGCTCCCTGTGGGTCATAGGAAAAGAAGTGATGAAACTGTCTTTTACAAAATGTATAATGTTACTCACAAACTGTTGGTCATAGGAAAAGATGTAATGAGACTGCCTTCCTCAACATGTGCAATGTCTAGCACTCACTCCCTGTTGGTCATACTAGGATGAGATTGCCTTTCATAAATTGTGCATTGAATGTCACCCACTTCCTAGTGAAGTTATAGGAAAAGATGTGATGAGCCTGCCTTCCACAAGAATCTTCAATGTCACTCACATCCTATCAGTCATAGGGAAAATATAGATAGAACAACTTTTCAGAAATGTTTGCAATGTAGTACTCACACACTGTTGGCAATAGGCAATAATTTTGATAACTGTCTTTTGAACCACTGAACCAATGTGGCATGCTGCTAACCTTCTATGTTTGTTGTGATCCCACTGCATTCCACAAAACTTGCAATATCACTCACAATCTGTAAAACAAAGGAATGTGTCCAAATTGTCTTGAAGCAGAGTGGCCAGCACCACTCACTTCCTTTTAGAATGGAGTTACATATGTAGCATAACAAGTTGGAAAAAAAAAAGAATGTCACTGACTCTCTTTTGCCATAGCATTTCATATTCATCATGGATTCACATCTCACAAAGTATCACATACATCCTGTTTGTTTTGCAATAGTTGGTCAAGCCTAGGCTTTGAAAATGAGAAATATTTACTGTCTATTATTTTAGGATAAGATGTAATGTTCATAAGGAGATAGAAATGAAATGCCACTTGCTTCCTGTTATTAATTGAATAAAATTTGTTGAAGCTCTCTTTCAGATAACAATATGTCACCAACTTTCTATTGTTCATTGAGTCATGTCTGATTCATAAACTTCAATGCTGCTTACTTTCTTTAAACAGGTCAGATGTGGTGTGCCAAGGCAGTGTTGTATCACTCACTCCCTATCCACAGGAAACTGAATTAACAAATCTGATCACCATAATAGATCACTCACTTGCTGTTGGTTATATAATACACAATGGGATAATTTACCAAAAACTGCAATGAATTTGGATATCACTCACTTCCTGTATATTATGGAGCAAGACTACTGATCACAAATGGAAGCATTACTCACAAACTATTGTCATGACAATATATCAGATCTAGTACATATGCAAGGTCAATTTCACTTACCCACTGATATCAATAGCACCAGATCCTGCCAATAATAATGTGGTGACAACTAACCTGTGTTTCACTCAGTTGTTTTTTGGCCATCTGAAGCATGACTAATCTTGGTTTCATGTGAATGCAGTGGAGTGTTACTTACCTCCTGATGAACTTTTTGCAGTCATCCACATATCATTCCATATGAAGGCCACCTACCTCCCTGTCCACCTGTTGACAGTTGATTTATCCTATGCTTATGTGCAGTTTGATGAAAGTGCATACCCAGAAATGTGGAAATTTTGAGAGAACTATGAGAACGACATCATCCCATGTCCAGTGTTTATGTTTCAGAACATGTCTGAACAATGTCAATGTTAGTAAATGACATTTTGAATGTGACCCTCACTGAAGTGCAGATTTAACTGAAAGATCCAGATTATTCATCTGTGTTGAAACAAAAAGTTGATGTATAGTGGTATCATCAATTGCATCAGCAATTATCTGAGTTAATTCAGGGCAATTCTTCTTTGGCATATCCATATCTATAAAGCAGGATTTCTTTTTCACTTTGGAGAAATAAATGTTCACCATTCTCACCTTCCAATCTCACATATAACTTGGGAGGATATTTGGTATTCAAAACTTTAGGAAGATGAACTTTCTGAAAAGTGATTTCAGCAATTTCCTTGGCTCTCTCCCATTTATCTTCATCATTTAAGTCAGTCAAGTTGCCAAATTCCCAGATTATTTGACCATCAAATTTGGTGAACATAACCACCAATGGAACTGTGAACGAAATATTTACTAGTCAGTGTGCTGTAGATTACTATTAGTAGATCCTGTGGCAATTTGGCAATTTGGTCAATGGAAAGGCAGTAACAATGAATAATCTCTCCAAAACCAACAAGATGAGATATGAAATCAGCAGGACTTACCTCTGCCTGTCCCTTTATTGAAGCATTCAAGGTCTGAATGTAGAATGGAACGAGGGTCATCCATGGGTATACAGTACCTAGAGGCTTGATCAGCCTTCAGTAATGTAAAGGAATAACACAAAGTACCAAATTGCATGCAGCCGATTCTTCAGCTCAGTTTCTGCAGACCTCCTTTCAATGAACTTCCAGATAATTTCCAATCCCTCAGTTGAACCAGATGCATGGAAGATGAAGTTACTCCCAGGGTATGTAATCTCTTGTTCAATAGCATATGCTCCCTGTTATTATTACATGTGAATGGGGGTACATGCATACATCCTTATCTGACTCACCCGACTGCCAGTGTCAGGCAATGTACTACCATCCTTCTCATATATGATGGGCCTTGTCCCTGTTGCTAGTACACCACAAACCTTCTCCATGATAGTTGTCCTTCCTGAATTGGCCCTTCCAATGATAAGGATGCGAAAGTGCAGGCATAGGTATTGCTCCCTGAGAAATTTAATATGTGTCTCCTCTGTATCTGGTTGTATCTGTCAGATAATCAGATAATGTGAAGATATCATATTGGTTTACTTGATGGAAGTGCACTATCTGCAAGCACTGGCAGTGGGGTGTTTGACTGTGGGATGGTATGAGAGTGATCCTGGGCAGCCTGGGCTCGGGGGAGAACTTGATGAGAGAGAAATGATAACTTTGTGTTTGGCATGAGAATTGGCTGCCGTGTGTGAAGTAAGAATGGTGTGCAAGTCTGACTCAAATAAAAATAACGAAGTGGATGCCAGGTGCTAGATTCAAGGTACTAATGAGCACGCCGTGATGCAATAATTGATGTGGCTAGACTCACCTACTGGTACTATGTGAAATGCCACGAAGCACGCAGGACGGCGTGAACGATGTGAGTGGACAGTGGGTTTGATCAAGGAAGTGAGCGCGTGGCATAGTATATATTCATGAGGTAGCAGTGACCCCTGGAACCGGTGGCCGAGTTCGGAGTCGCACGTATTTCGACCTTCTCCATTAGGCATCATTGAAGCTCACTCGCCGCCGGGCAAAAGGATGCGCTGGTAATACCCAATGGAGAGATACGGCCGTTTACGAACGTACCAGCAAGCCGATCCGCTTCCAAAGTTCCACCGTCCGTCCGCAAATCTTCCTTTGAACTTCCATGCCGCAGTGACATCATCTATATTCCCAGGCTAATTGCCAGAACTTCACCTGCATGTGACTTGAATATCCTATCAATCTCCGCAGAACATTACTTGAGAAGGCGGCAATGGCCGCTCATAGCGTGACACATGTGACAAGCGACTAGGCAACGATATGATGACAATATCTCACTGACGACCCTCACTGACCGCAGCCGACAAATCACATCCATAAACGGCGGAACTACTCGAGTGACGGGCGACGCGTGATCCATACTGTTTTCTCTCAGTATACCCGGGCCCTACAGTACTTGGCAAATCTGGGCCACTTCGTGCGGCAGCTTTTTTAGGATGTTTGGCTCGGCGTGGCAATCCGCGTTCGGCTGCCGGCTAATCATTAATCAATACCCGGGATACCCCTGCACTTCGAAGTTCGTTTCGGCCTCGGAATACGTTACTAGTAATTCCAATTCCAACTTGTGTATGCGTACAAATGAAAAATTTAAATTACTACTACTCATTGAACACTCCACAAAATATGTCAAACACAGACCTATATCCCTTGGATCAGCACCAGTGACTCGCCCAATAACGCAAGAACAACTCACATTTGCTTTGGTCGTTGTAACTTTATCCTCACCTCTCCATCGGTAGCACTTTCCCCGTTCCCATTCCCATTGATCCCCACCATCGAACCACCCAATTGCCGACCAACAACCAACCGCATATGATCCCCCCTCTCCTCATCAACCGTCACATGATCCATCTGCCTCAACTTTGGACAAGCCCTAGCGATACTCGCCATCGCCTGGGAATAATCCATCACCCCTTGCGATGACTGCCTCAACGTCTCCCAAATCCCCGACCCCTTAAACACCTGCAAATGACGAAACTGCGGCAAAAGCTGGAGCCACCCATCCATAGTAAAAAAGTACCGCTCGTGATGCCTCGAGCCGGTGACAGATGCGGGAAACCGTAAATGGGCAATGTTGGGAAAGAGGATTGGGATTTGTTCCAATCTATCGTCGCGATGGAGAGCGTGGATTAGGAGGGTTCGGAGACTCGCTCTGTCGTCGTGCGGTGTTTGTTCGAGGACGTGCATCAAGGAAGGGGGGATCGTTCGGATGTTGAGGCATTCGATGGTCCGTCGGATCGTTGGATCTGGCATGTCGTTGGCATAGAGCGCTTCGGTGAGCGAGACGTCCGTGCTGAGGCGTTTGAGGTTGGGGAGGAAACCTGGGGGTAGAGCGAGATCGTTGCCTATCGGGAACCATACGAGGTCTTGTATCGTCGGATGGTGGGAGAGGAATTGGACGTGGATTCTGTCGATGTGGGCGGGTGCGCCGGCGGTTAGGGTGAGTCTGAGCCGTTTGAGGCGGGGCAAGCGGCAGTTGGCGAGACGCGGGAATTCCATGGGGATGTCGAGATGTTCTAAATCGGGGTTTCGAGATAAGAGGTGTTCGAGATGGGGAGAGTTGTAGGGGGTCACCCATGCTGAGCCGTGGAGGCAGAGGGTGGTGAGATTGGTGAATCTCCATCCCTAGGGATTTGTAAAAGCAGGTTGGAAGCGAGGTGGGGAGAAGTGCTTACGGGATACTTGGTGCTATCTGGATCGTCTCCAATGTTGTGGGTGTACCGAGCAAAATCGCCACCGAGGTAGAGGTGGCGCAAGTGAGCGTGCTTGTGAATGAGAATGTTGAGGAGATTGTATTCCCATAAGATGTCTTTGGAGGGGTAGCGTGAAGTGCCTGTTAGCCAAACAAAGGTGTTGAGGAGATCCATAGGGATAAGAGATCTACAGAGAGCAAGCATATATTTGGCCTCGGCATCTGGAGCGAATTCGTCGAAATCGAGGGTTGGGACGAGGGTTGTAGGGGATCTATCTCGAAAACCAGAGCGTTGTTTATTGAGGATATATAAGTGTCGTACGTTGCGAGCAAGACTAGTTGCTGAAGCGAGATGAGCCCATAAAGAATAAGAAAGGTCTAAAGTACGAATGAAGCGGTACTGAGTGTGTCTTGGTATTGCATGTCGAGCGCATTCTTTTGAAACCTGAGCAAAAGCAGCGAGATGATCAACGCGGTCGATGTGAGCGAGAATACCGTCGATGATCTCAGGCGGAAGACAAAGCAACGACATCGACGTGACTGTCACACTCATCTATGTTTCCCTTCACTTTCAAGTTCCCCGTCCCAGACATCGTTAACCCATTCGCTTCTACTCAAATCATGTCCCAGAGGCGCTCACCATCACCACCAGTCATCGTATCAAGAAAGAGGACAAGGGTTCCTGAGCGTGAATACCACGAGGTCAATACCCAAGGTATGTCTCTAGCATGTGGCCTTCACGTGTGCTTGTCTATATAGTTGCTTTCAACTATCACCCTTTCACTATCAACGATCATGATGTATCTCTCTCTCTCTTCTCTCTTCTTCTTCTGTGCTGGCAAGAAGAACATTAATACTAACTCGCAATCTCGTCTGTCTCTAGATCTCCCTCCCCCGGACAAACGTCGCCGTGGTCTCACTGATTCCATCGTATCAACCGCTCTTAGTGCCGCTTTCTTTAGTACCGCCGTCGGTCTCACCGTTTATAGACTGTAAGCGACCACCCGCTCCGCCACACCCCATCACTTAACCAACGTCCTATAGATGGAGAGGATCCTCCGAACCACGCGCAACCGATCAACTACCTCCTCCCCCTTATCGAGAATCCGAGATTGAGCGGTCACCAGGCCCAACCTCTCCTAAACCGTCACGTAAACACCGCCCCGGAGCCGGTTACTCTAAACGGTCTAATCATCGTCAACGTTCTACGCGTGCGCGTTCCAACATCCCCCCCGCCCTCACTTCCGGAACACCTGAGCTCGACTTTGAGCCCTCCACTGTCCTCGATGAACCGGTAAACGAAGTGGATGACCAGGTATGTCTCTTCCCATGACGTCACGTGCACGGAACAATAAAACTCTACTTGACAGATGGACTGGATCGGAGACAAACTCTCGGTTCTGATAGCTGAAGGTAAACGAGCTCTCGGTTGCGAAATAGTTGTTATATCCGACTCGAAAGAGGATGAAGTTGATGATGGCTCAGGTGCATGGGAAGACTCTGACCCTGCTTCCAGTTCACTGCGGACAAGAACCAGTCGTCGTCGTTCACATACTACTTCCGCCTCTGCCTCTACATCGCAAAGACGTCGTCGGGGTCACCAGCAACCTGATCCCGGGTCCATCTACCAATCCTTCTCAGCCAGCACCTCTTCTCTTCCTCAAGCCCCGTCCACTCCCCGCCGGACACACCGCACAGGACTCTCGCTCGATTCCTCGCCCGCTTCTTCCGGCAGGCTTTGGACAAGCAGCGAGGACATCAATACCTTTGATAGTCCTGAGCTGAGGGAGTCGATGGAGAAAGCCAGGCAGCGCGCCTTGGCTGCCAGAAGTGGCGGGCAGTGAGTCCAAGCAAGGCAATTGCCGTGTACTCTATTTTTTTTTCCCAACGGAGTTACCTCGGAGGAGAGCCGGCTGCGACGCTGCTATGTTTTTAGTAGGGTCGGCTCTCTGGACAGCACAACAACTCAAGAGCTAACGAACAAACGAACGGGCGAAAACGACGGTTCTCTCTGATGATGACTAATTCACAACGGGACTTTTTGATCGCGCGCGCCTACCATTCCGTTTTTGCACATTCATACATTACGTTTTTTTTATTTTAAAAACTACAATAACTGGAACTTGGTATCTCAACTGTATTTTTTCGTCATTATATCCGTCGTACCACATAGATTTTATTTGTATATCGTATATTATATTAACTCGTGTTTATTCGTCGTCTCTTTTTCTTTTTCTTTTTGTTCGAGGTTTTCTGCTTGCTTTGTGTAGCGAAGATGATATAATTTTTCATACGGAGGAGGTATTTCACACTAACTAGTCTAGACATCATACTGAGCCGAAATGCCTCAACGCTTCCTTGCATCTGTACTACCTAGCAGCCCCTTCCTCTCGTGAACATGTCTTGATGGCGGTCCGTTTCAACGTCAATCCTCACGTTTACGGCCGAACCTGATTTTTCACGACGTAACCTGTCGATTCCCTCACGTCCAAGCTTAAGGTCTTCGTCGACTGACGTTGCGCGTCGGCCCAAAAGGGGAGATGAGGACTACATTAAGCGACGAACTTTTATCTTATTCCGCCGCAAATGTTACGAGGACCGCTTAGGAGGAGGGAGCCCGAGTCAGTGAGTTGACTAACTTGGCCGCCACTAATGTTAACGATAAAGTCATGAATTCCGAGTCAAACCTACCGTTGGGGTCGTGCAATTTTTCAAATATTTGCGCTCCTTTATTGCGCAGACCTTCAGCCAGGATCGCATCCCACCGCATTTGTATATTACTTAATACTTGATACAACACAATCATGACTATTTTGCCCCGAACACCTCCGCTTCTGATAGCGCAAGAATGTACTGATCAGTCTTCCCATACCAAAGTGTTTGTGCACCCTTCTTTGCGCCCTCAATTGTCTGCTTTGCAAAAGGCACCCCCAACGTGTCCGGGACAACAAAAAGAATGATCATTTTTCTTTTTGTTGTTGGTCGAAGATCTTTCATCCCAGAGACTTTAGGCTTGAGTGACGTTTGAACATCCTCCAAACCTTTAAGCTTTATAGGATGGTCGGCAGCTGTAGTTGCCTGCAAAGCGACAAGAGGCGAGAATTGGGAAATATCGGGTTGATACAGGAAAGAGTCGAAAGGTGGAAAGACAGGAGAGAGCGGCTGGAGGTAGCATGATGTTTTATTCTGGACGGACAATGCTAATTCGCCTGTGAAACATTTCATGTCTCCGAATTGTTTTGTGTTGGGAGTGAAGCGAATGTTATGAGTAGTGGAGCGTTTATCGAGAGACTGAATAGTAAAGGTCCGGGAAGAAGTTTTCAGGAATTTGTGAAGGTGACATTCAAATGTCTTTCCAACGAGTGTAGCAGATTCACGGCACGCTTTGATGGCACAGTAAAAATCGTATGCAGAACCCACCCTTCGTTGGTCCAGGACAACCATCATCTCCGAGAAAGCCCAGTCCGAAACTGGTTCCACGGCACACTTGTTCCACAACCGATGCTTGGACAATGGGCGTATTTGGAATACGCGATGGATCACTGTGCCACCATCCACCGTCATCGTGATGATAGTATCAGACAACTCCTTGGTCTGCTCAATCGCTTTCCTGATCTTCGCTTTGGTATCGTCAAGAGCACGAGAGGATACTGCCGCTGCGAAACATTCACGAGGTATGTTCCCGCAAATACGGGAAGCTTCCTGAAGTCGCTTGAGAGTGATGTCGTTGCTTTGCAGGAACAACCTATAAATCATAAGCAGGCGAATTAATCAAGCAGAATGCACGAACGATGCAACAACAAGTTCTTCTCGCGACCATGGCTCCATCATAAACATCGCATGCTGATCGTTAACTCTTTGGGTAAGCCACCGTCGGTCTTTCCTCTTTTTTGGCGAAGACGTTAGCAGTATGCGATATTCGTCATGACAAAAGAGATATTCATTAGGTTGATAGACTTTATCGTCGGCATCGACGAGTGCAAGAACGTCGTCGGCGTCGGCCGATACTCCCGGTGCCATGCCCTCTGGGAGCACCGTATTACCAATAATGAAGACCTTGCCAGACACATCCTGAAACACGATTGGCTGGGCAAGAATGATGCAAAGAATGAGGATGGAATACAACATGCATGTTTTCCCTGGTTTGTTGGTTGGAAGTGGCAGTCAGATACCAATAATGGTGCTCACCGATACCCGGCTGACCTGAGAAGAGGGCACTTCCATTCTTGCCCTTTTTCCTCTTGTTAAAGATGTCTATCATGGTATTCCACTCGTTTCGGAAGAGCATCAACCGTGGCACGCGAAGCTTCTTCTTCGACTGGAGGACAGTCAGGTCCACATACCGAATGGTGTAGGGGAAAATCCCCGTGGCTTCGTTTGGAAGATGAGTGTCGCCTGAGCAGTGGTCGGAATCAATGACCATGGCAGCGTCGTCGTCGTCGTCGTCTACAATATCGTCGTCCACAACATCATCGTCCACAACATCGCAGTCTACAACATCGTCATCCACAACGTCGTCGTCGAGGACATTATCAGATGGGGGCTGGGAGGCATCTAAACGGGGGACTAGGCCATCACCAAGGTCTAGGTCAAGACCAGTGCTCCTCTCGCGTAAGAATGCGGATTTCGTGGCAAGAACATCCTCCGCCTCATATTCATCAGAGTTGCGTTTCGGATTCAGTGCGTCCAGGTGACATTGAAGTTCGGTGAAGTCACCTTTGGTCAGGGTTGCGGTACGAAAAATCTTGCCAAAAAAATCACGCTTTCCCCACAGTTCATTATGAATTTCAACCAGCCAGGATGGTCCTAATAAGATGAGAGCATTGCGAACGGAGTTTTGATTAATGATGGACAAATGACACGACAGCGATGGGCTCACCTGTGGAGGGAAGGCGCACCAGAACATGGACATGGTTGTCGAGAGGGTCCCGGTCCGGAAAGAGCGCCGACATGGTTTGTGTAGCGGGCAACCGCTTTGCGAACGTCGCCACATCGCCTCTCGACCTAATACGCTGCGTGAGGGTATCTTCTGGATCCACAGGTTCTGGATCATTTAGCTGGCAAGATAGAGTCAGTCAGCTGTTTGCGTTAGCCTGTAGAATGCCCTCGCCATCCAAAGTACTAGAGTGGAGGCATTAATACCAGGAAGATATGTTTCCGCCTTTATAGCCTTCTTCAAAAAGTCGACCTTGACGTCGCGATGTACGGATACCTGAAATGGAGGACCGTCGCCAACAAGACACCAAAGTGTAATGAAATCCGGCATCAAGGACGGTGGAAGTACGACGTGGTGGTAAGGATAGAGCGAATCGGAAGGAGTAAATGATCTGTTGGATTGGAAGTCACTCATCGCAATAGTTATAGGAGGGATGGTCGGAGTTTCAATTCGCGTCTGGCCATTACGTCACGACGTTCCATCGTCATAGGGGCGCTCAATTAGGAAATACTGGTAGTGCTGGTCCCCACTAGAATCCACGCATATAAGCGGACAATTTATCAACGCGTGCCCAACCGCCTCTAATGCGTTATCTTCGCGTTACTGCCTTTTTTGGAGTTATCGATGAGGAAATCCGTCGGTCGAGTGTTATACATAATACAAACAGCCTATGATGTCTATACTTGAAGAAGCCTGCTAGCAACTTTACTCCGTTTGCGGATCACTGGGCCCCAGAAAAACAGAACCTACCGTGTCCAACATCATCAGCACCATCTCATTAAGATGTAGTAGAGCTTACATAGGGTATAGGGATCATCAAGACAGCTATGCACGCGAAAAGCGTGCCTGCCCATTTGAATGTGAGCCTCTCGAACATTTGAGTGGAGAATAGCGGGAATGCGGTGGCGACGAGGTTACCTATGTGACATAAAAGTGTAAGTAAAAGGTTAACGGCGTGCTTATGAGGCGGAGCTTACGTGCTAGGCTCTGCCCAGCAGAGGCAGATGATGCCCATGTTCCATAGCTGTAATTCAGAATCATCAGAAGCATGTTTCTTTCCACACTGATACGACACATACCAGTCAGACAGGTATGCAAAGACAGCTTGATATATAATGTATATAGCCCACATGAAGCACTATAGATGTCACGATCAACACCGACGTCATTGATAATAAAATGCAATGGGGAAAACGTACAACCATGCCAATGTTGGGCCCGATCCAGTTGACTTGGGGAAACGAGCACCATGCAAAGATGAACAAACCGGCAGGAAGCATTACCCCTGCAAACAAGCGGCGTAAAGCCTCGCTTCGGGTCCGCGTTTGGCAAAGTTTTTCCTGAAGTGAACGATTTGGTGTCATATAAAGGATGAGACCGCTCTGACGCACCGATACAAAGCATCTTGGCCATAGCTCGTTACTAGACCGAATAGGGATCCAATTCTAGGTGGTATAAGATTAAAGAATGGAAAGACAGGATTATACATGCATCATAGATACAAATGTCGTTCCTTGGAGACCAGTGTTGAAGTTGTGCAATGTTTGGAATATCAATGGAACGACACTAGGATGCTGTGAATAAAAAACATGATGTACGAAATGTGTTATACACACTCGATGAAGCTAAAAGTGACGCCCCATGCAAAGCCGACCCACAGCTTCACTTAGATATCAGATACGAGTACGACGCGAAGGATGAAGTCGTACGCACGCTAAAGGCAGTGACGATGGGCTCTGTCAGAGTTAAGTCTAAGTATGTCTCAATAGGCAGGAAATCGGAGACAGGAGCTTCATTTACTTACAAAGCGGCCGCGTGCACGAAATCCGTATCAACGTCCACAAACTAGCTCTCTCATCTTCTATCCGAGCGCGGTACCTCTTGTCGCCCGTTTCTTTCCTGATTTTTTTAGCGAGACGCGTGAGCAACACGCCGGATCGAGTCTCTTGCATAAAGAATGAGAGGATAAAGTAAATTCCGGTATACCTACTCTTTGTCAGCGCTAAAAACAAAGGTAATGGTGCGACGGGTTCGTACATCATCTGTATCCACTGAATCCAGCGCCACTCCAGGTGAGGGTTTACCTCTATCCATCCCGACATAAGAGGACCAAGGCCTGCGCCGCCAATTGCCGCTAAAGAGAAAAGAGCCATCGGAATACCTCGGCTGCAACAAAATATTTTAATTCGCAAAGAAAAAGGGTGATCACAACCCTTACTCTTTTGGCGACCATATATCTGCGATAGTCCCACCCACCATCGTTGATCCAGTGGACCCAGCAGCTCCCTGGAGAAACCGTCCGACTATTACAGTTTGGATATTTTTTGCTCTATAACGACCCATGACGTCTCATTCAATGACTGATACAGAAAAAGGACTTACAAACCAATCATGGCAAACATTATAAGGAATATGAACGAGGAAACAACGTAAAGCGGCTTTCTGCCGAATTCTTCACTAAACGATGCTGTTACGAGAGGAACGATCCCGAATCCTAGAGTGTAGACGCTGAGGCCGGTGATTGCCTGTAAGTTCGTGCAATTGAGATCCCGCATCATGGATGGGAATCCCATAGGGTATGTTGTGGCGACGGTAGCTAGGTGCACCAGAGTGTCAGTTCCGGTCCACCGACAGCAATGCAGGCAGCCTTACACGCTAATAGGGTGGCGTAGCAAGCAATGAAAGTGGTGATCCACTTCTGCGTGTTCGTAAGTTGGCTGGGTTTCTTTTATCGCCTTCCTTAAAGTCTACCTAGTCGAGTGAGCACATAAGAGAGGAAATACAGAAGGCCCAGTGAACTCACATAGATCGGCTCTTCTAGCTTTGCTTTTTCCGTGCTGTCGCCGGACTGACGCTGGCCAGTAACACTTTGGACTAAATCGCTTAGTTGCCGCGTGAGGGTAAGATCGAGTTTATCCGAGCTCGGTCTCGACAACGAATCAAGCCTCGAGTCGATAGGCTCGTCAACTTCTTCCAGTGTTTTACAGGCGAGGCCCTCAGGTTCAGGGCAGTGCATTGCAGTTGCAGAGTCCCCGACCTTCATGGAAGCCTCTTGTCGCTTGTCCATGGCAGAAAGGAGGCGATGTGACTCGACAGGACGATGTCCAACTATATAGATATGATGGTGTCATCCACTAAAGCACGAATGGGGGAACGCTCCCATTTTCTCACCAGTTTTCACCTCAGCCGCGGCGAAGCCATGTCAGGTGAAGCACTTGATCAGCCGATTGATCGGCTGGGTTGTCACTGCCGCACCTTGCCGCCGGCATATTTGCTGAAGTCGAATCATATTGAAGTACATATGCCAGTTGCGAATGGCGGTCCTATGAACGGTTGCTTTGAACAACTGAGAAGCGGTGGTTGTTATGATCTCGCATGCGCGTATGACGAAGTAAATTCCACTGTCCAGACGTCTTTATTGACCGCGGCTATCGGGAGACCAGGCTTGAGACTATGCCGATGATTAAGCCGTGTTGTACCGTATTGGCAATCATTCACAGGCAATCAACGGTACCGGTAAGTGCATGAAGTGACAGCAGCCTTAACTGGTTAATTACCCTGTAGAAGCAGTTAAATATATACCAACCCCTGAGCATCCCGCGGTCCTGTCTGAAGAGGAATCAATCAATGCCGAGACCAGCGCTGGTCGAGCGAAGGGCGCCGACAGCGGCGACAGGAGTCTTGAGTTGACTCACCGGGAAATTCGTCCGAGCTCCGCTGAAACGTTACGTAATCGACATCGTCTCACTTACCCCAAATGGAAATACCGCCAAACGACCGTGTACGCCCGCCCGTCCAATGTCAAAGACCGCTAAAACGGTCGCAAGACTCTTCCAGCAAAAACAGCGGACGCCATTCCGTCATTGTAACCACTCGACTATCGCCCATGGACACGTAACGCGCGAACTACGCGCTCTTCTGCGCAACTCGGCTCAGCCTGTCGCCGTTGTCACATCCATTTTGCCGCAAAAGTCCAAGGACCCAGTGTATCACGGCGCGACGCTTTCGTCATTCACTTCTATATCCATGGATCCCTATCCGTTGGTTGCCTTCTCTCTTCGTATACCTTCGCGTATGGCAACGTCATTGAATTCCGTGCATCCGGAGCAACCGTCGCATATGGTCATCAATTTACTCGCGGCCGGACAAGGTCCCGTTGCGGTGGCGTTCTCGAGGCCAGACATTCACGCCCATCCGTTTACAACCGTGCCCTATACCCTTACAAAAGATGGCTTGCCTGTGATAAAGGGCTCACTTGGTGCCATGTCGTGTAAATTGGTTTCGTCGGCGTTACCGTTACATGATTTGGGATATCTGAAGGGAGAGGGGACGCTCGGCAATGAAGCGCCAGAGCTGACGCAGGGTAATATCATCGCGTCAGAGTTGTTTATAGCGCAAGTAATGTGGGTGGAGAATGTTGGTGTTGGACACTCCGATGTACCTCGATTGCCACTTCTTTATTATCATCGCGAGTACACAACTGTATCACCTATACCAGAACGGACGTCTACTTGATTAGAAAGCTAGTTTCACTAGACATAGGATGCTCAGTCACGGTGGAGAAAACCTCGAGCTTTACAAAGCAGATCAAAATAAATACGCTACCCTCTACGCTCGGGTTCCTCTGAGCCTGACCTGACCAACTCCCTGGCGACGTCTACGCTCCCGTCACTTACTACATCCCCACTGTGGGAAGTGAAATTCAAGTCACACGACATTGACGATGAGCCATTCAAGGTGGATGGCATTGAATCATTAATGTCAACATTGTAATTTTTCTGCTCTGACATTCATTACCTCAATCATTAAAGTTCATTTTTCTTTCAGTAGTGATTTCGTACATCTAATCCGATCGATTTCGTGGCGCGGACGCAAAGAAGAGAAGAAGATAAGAGTAGCCAGGAGGCAACGCCGGTTGGCTGCGCACGCGCCCAGAGTACATTGTGTCGCTAGAGTCACCTATCTTAGTGCACTCGATCGATAAGTAACAGGATTCTGATCCCAGTCCAACAATTAGAGATAAAGCCACCCCAGTCCCGGGTCCAAGGGGGTAGAGAAACTAAGGGTCCGAGTCCCGTCCGAGATAGTACATAAAGGTAGCGCGAAAAAGAAACAGCGACAGGTAGCTCACGCTGACCCGTGTTGACGTCTGGTGGAAGAGAGGAAGGTCAGTATCGACTAGGACAGGCAAGGTAAGAGGAGTGGGGCGAACCTGACGACGGCGAGACTGGGTAGGAGTCGTTACACTTCGGCCTCGGAAAACAATCCACGTCCTCCCTTTCCTATCGCAACTCGCCAACTCGCGAATGTTCCCGCATCCAGGTACCTTCAACGTGACGAGACAGCGGACAAGGGTCTCCTTATAATCGGTGCACGCAGGAGCGCATCCGAGTCATCGCGGGCAAAAATGGACACGTTCATCCGCACTGCGAGAGGATAGCGGATCAACAAAGCTCGGGATAAATCCATTCCCTAAGATCGTTCGATGTAACCCATCATGCATCTATGACGTGCATATTCGCATCCCTTAGACTCACATTCCTTCCTCGATCAAAACTCGAAACTTTGCTTGAACGGTAAGGTCGCAGCATACGTATGACATTACAGTACATGGTTAACATATGCATTAGTCTGGACGCATCGCATTCACATCAGCTCATCAAGACTCAGACTTTGAGTATCTCAGACGGGAGCGACGACATCCCAATTCTGCATTTGCCATTGCGGCGGTCGAACGTCACGTATCCGATAGCCTCCATGACTCTGGATATCTAGATTGGCATAAAGCGATTTTGGTGTAAGAGCTCATGACGTACGGGAAGGGTATTATCCAATCATTACCATCGGGCTTAGGTTGGACAGATTGAAGTTCAGGAAACTGCAGCACAACAACCGATCCAGGTGCCCTAAGATGTGGTGGCCGTTCCGTCGCAGCGTGCATCGGAAGCGGTCCAGGTACCTTTTGAATATATGGCGGCGGCGGTTTATTTTCAGGCTGTGGTTCCATAGGGCGTGCCGGTGGCCTCGGGCTAAGTCTAGCAGTAAACTCGGTGTGTGGGGCAAATAATCCGATAACTCTGTTCTCCTGAGGAGCCGCACCCTGTCCGAATCTACATCGTAGGAAAGCATTCAAAATCGCTAGGAACACGAAATCGCTCACCTGTCGCTGGTAATCTTCCATCGTTTCCCATTAGTACCCCATTGAAAAGTAATATCGGGTACGTTTTTTCTCATATCGATATAGGAGGAGGTATAAACTCCACTTCCATGCTTTTCGAAGGGTTTCTTTATATGCTTATAAATCTCTGACACCTTGTGTTCGGGACCATGGACCAAGCGCGATGCAGTGTCAAATATAGTCCTTACGTTTTCAACTTTGTAGTCTCCGATGGTGATTGTAGCCGAGTCCACAATCCAAAAAGGAGAGTCCGGGACGCAGTCGTGATACTCGTGATCACGATGATCGATGTAGTTGTCCTTAATTATACCCAGGTGGAGTTCGCCTTTGCCAGCCCGACGCTTACGGAAACGATGAGCGAATGCGAAGACCGGTTCAATCCTATGGTCTGCTATGATTCGTTCCATGATGGATTTAGTAGGAGCGTACGCCGGCCTGAGTTGGTTCCCGGCCCACGTCAAGGGGAAGATGCTGCAACAATATAAATGAAGGAATCAGTCTTGGAGAAAAGGGCGCACCCATCTGCTGTATTGTGCGGTGAGAATCCTTCGACCTCTTTCAAAATTGCGGTGATGTCCGATTTTTGCGTGATTCCTCCAAAGGAAATCGTGATATCCCAACACCTATCTCCTTTACCAAAGCCGTCAAAAAGATCGACCCTAATTAAGCCGCCAAGTGTGGTTCCCCCAAAGGCGGGGCACTTCATCACGCTAGAGATAATCGCAAGATCGAATGCAGCTGTGCCAAAAGCAACTTCAAGTGTTTCAGTCCTAATCTTAATGTTGCCGGTATATCGTGTGTAGTTAGGTTTCTTGTTGAGTGGCACTACGATTCCTCCAACCTAGTGACAGGAAAAGGAGAATGAGACCCCACCAGTGGATAGAAATGGAAAAACAATCACGTACGGCTCCGGCAGCGGATCCTCCAGGTGTGTTCATCCTCTTCATGACATGGTTTCGCTTTTGGAAATCTATTTGCGAGGAATGCGTCAGAGTCGTTGTTATCGGCGATAAGAAACGAGGCCAAGTAATCATCACCTTGGCTCGCGACTCTCTTGTGACCGTGGCCCTCCTGCAGGGTTGCGGAACCAACTTGGAAGAATGCGTTGAGGGTCAGAGTAAAGAATGTCAACGTGAATTTGCTGAGCATGTGGGTGTGCGTTGAAAAGGACGAAGAACGAAGAACGAATGGATACTATTATGATTATTGTTATACTACCAGTGGCTGGTAGATGATACTATCAGATTAACACGGGGCGAAACATTTGATCCTTGTGTTTCTTTCTGCTGCACGGGGAACACACGGGTGAAGCGGTGTTCACCAGACAACGTAGAGAAAGGCTGTCCGACGTTGTGTTAGGTCCTGTTACTAGTATGCAGGATCACGAAGTACCACTTCGATTCATGTATTCGAGGATCTTCACGAAAGACGTCACAGGCGTGCCGTACGTCAATTCCAGGTTGCCCGCTAACCTACTGGCCGGAACCCTCAAGTCCACACTCAAACAATCCCCTAGTACTTTTTGTCATTTGAGTCCGTCCTTTCCTATCGCAATTCGCAGAGCAAGGCGATGTTATGTCCAGGAGCATTCATCCGCACTGCAGCCAGGGATGGATCCATTTCAAAACAATGCTCAGGACCGTCAAAGTCATCTAGGAAGCATTATGGGTGACGTGGCGACAAGCTCGAGCCCAGATTTAAGATTTTTCGAGTCGGGAAACGGTATCCATTGACATGTGGGGAGGAACTTGCCGAATCAACGGCTTTGGCTCCACGTGGGAATTCCGTTGCTCCGTCGTGACCCTTCCATACTCAAGCAATCCTATACTCTTCTATCCGCCCTTTCCTCAGAGCAAGGCAATCTTCACGCATACAGGTCCCTCCCAACGTTTCCGTCACGTTTCGATGAGATGGCGGACAATGCCTCGTCTACATCCTGAGCCCGAGCCACTCCGAGGCCTCGTCTACATCCTGAGCCCGAGCCACGTCCGAGATATTTGTAACCGGTAGCCGGTAACTGGAGGAAGATCAAAAACTGTATTCGTCTATTTCTATCTCTAAGCGGTCAACGGTTGTAAATAGATTCTTCTAGATAGATGACGCTTATTCGTGAACAACATACAAGTATCGACTTGTAGAGTCGTTTACTTGTTCCGCTGCATCTTCATCACGTTCGAATTCAACGAACCGTACTGGGAAATCTGCGGCTCCGACGGTAACTTGCCATGATTTAATTAGACTCCACGACAGTTGATGTATATGATTAGCTTACAAGTGGTATAAAATTCTTCCCTTGAAACCTCCGGCAGCTTTTTATCCGGAAGTTCCATGGGAACGCCATACCTCTGCAGGAAGCTTCAGCCAACGAGCGATATTAGGATTCTGTGATACATGCCTTTGCATGGACCTTGTGCGTATTTCGCAACCGTAATCCCGACTGGCTCAGTGCAGACTCCATGCCTTGCTGAAGCAAAAACTCTTGAAACGACCTTTCGTGGTCCAGAAAAGCGTCCAACGAATACACCAATCGAGAAAGAACTGGCGAACGAAGGTCCTGCGTGAGAATCCTTTTCAGTGTGGTGTGCTGTTCTCGCGACGACATTATTTCATGTGACTTATACACGTATGTCCAAAATGGTACACACCTTCAACGATAAGTTTTGGCATTTCCGACGGAGAAGCTCAACAATGCGAGGATTCGTCCGCGCAGTGGCCTTGGGTTGAGTGGTATACCATTTCTCCGAACGCATGACAATACATGCGTGGATATTCTGCTTGTTCAGCAAGGGAGCCCAACCAGCGAGACTCCCTTCGATACCAATTGTGTCTATCATAGATGATAGATCTATCCTGTCAAAGTTCCCTTTGTCGAACGCCTTCAGGGCACCAATTGCCAGACCTCTACAGAGTATCTTGGGATCAAACTGGGTCAGATGAATGTTGACATTGAAGAATTTGACTCTGTTCGCGAACTCCACTAGCTCGTCCTTCAAATGGAAGAACAGACATCCCATGATATCGGCCGATTCAACTTTATGCTTCGCGCCGGATTCTAGCACCTTTGAGACATCGAAGCTTCTAAAGGGGTTGAAATTCGGGTGGGCCAAGCCATTCTCCCTGAGCGGAGAAGGACAACCTGCAATATCACGTTGGTTATATCCTCTCGTGCCTGTTTCAAAAGACTTGCCTATTCGGATGATCGAACTCGCCAAGATTGAACGAAAATGGCGCCAAAATGCCAGTCTCCCAATATCGAATGAATGCCATGCGATGTCCGGGACGAAGGCCTTCAAGGAATTTACCACGCTCGTCTGTCCGATGTGGGTCCCATAACGTGCTTCGAACGCTCTTCGATGCCTTATCAGCCCCATAAGCTGAGATGAACATCTCAAGAGGCCGTTTAATCGCCGTTGCCATCTGCATGCAGTGCAATTTCCCCTTTCCTCTCGAATCCAGGCAGACTTGAAACGAGAGTTGGCCAGTTTTGGGACCCTGACCGTATGTTGTGCGAACGCATCGTCGCATATAGGCAGCTCCAGTCGCAGGAAGCATAGAAGAATACATCAGATGTGTTGCCAACTCTGCTGCTTCTTCGATAGAAGGGCCTGGGCTCAGAAGGGCGTACAGAATGAGGAGGTTCCGATTGGTGACGATCGCGTCCACGTTGTTCAACAGGATATCACATTTTCCACGGTAATGGGGTGGTAGATTGTTGACGGTTTGCACCAGGTTTAAGATGTCCGGCGAATCTAACCATATGATTCGTTATGACTTGAACTAGAAGAAGGATCGTTACGTACCCGCAAAGCCCAGACGGAAATTGACATCCTTGGCATCGAGCCCCTCGTTGAAGTTGAGTTGGATGCAATCAAACGCAGGGGAAGAGCTCCAAACGATGTGTCTCGTGGGCGGTTGGATTTGGACGGCTTTTTTACCAAGAGCAGGTTCGATGGTACAGCATCGCTTCCAATCACCATCAAGAAATACGTTCTGACAAACCGTGCGGTGAACAGGAGCATGCTGTATTTGGCAGAAGGGCGAGCAATACTAAGTAGATGTGTGAGAATAGGATATCTCAGTTCACGCAGTACTGTTACCTTGACTAACGAACACTGAGACGTGAGTATTGGGGATTAAGGTGAGTTGCGTTGTTAGGTGACGAAGATACCTAACTTACCTTTGAACATGTCAGAAGGCCTGCATTAGGACACAGTTTCAAAGTCTGTCCTCGGCCTGTTGCATTCGCGCAAGGTAACACGGATACAGTTAAGCCATTAATGCCAGAACCCAGACCATATGCCATGAAGCTCTCGAAGGTTCTTGTCTTATTGTACATTTGCCGGTTTTGTCTAGTCACAGTGATGCTCCTATGCCTCTTGATTCTGTCAAGTAATGCATTGTACGAGGCATGGTCACTAGGCATCTTGGGGTATATTGAAAGTCAGGAAAAGAATTGGGGCTAGGGTAGGGACAGAGGGAATCGGCCAAGAGCGACGCTTCCCTCATTCTGTGGCAGTTTAAGAACCACTGGATTTGCTTATTAGGAAGGCCCAGGACTCGTTAATTTTACGTACTGCCACGCAACTTCCGTTCCTCGTTTCCACTCTTCTAAGATACCGATGGCAACACCGCGAGGCCTTGAGTTGATAAGTAAGAATTCCTTGAAAGTCGCATTCGCAAGATCCCGTTGAAGGTCTCCTGCCCAACCTCCATGTACGCTGTTACAGCGGACAGAAGTTGGACAATTTTGATCCGTTCTGATGTGTCATAGCCTCCTCCATCCTTGGAGTCAGAGCGATTAAATCCAAGCTGGCGCGGTCACGTGTACCGCGTGGCGTTTTACACTAATTTACATCGCCGCGTAAACTCCGACGGACTTGAGCACCTCAAAGTCTCTGTGTCTCTGATTCAAAACTCTTTCTGGCAGGCGATGTCGGAACGCTCACGTCGCGATGTAAAGTCAAAACTGGACAAGTTGGCCGAGTACAAACGTGCAAGGGAAGGTGGTGGTCGGACTATCAAGGTACGAGACGCGACGCGGCACGTATAGTAGACTTCATCTCTAAGTTACGCCGCAGGAACAAGATGTCGCTATCTATGACGAAGTTTCAGAAGATCAGTACAAGAGCATTGTCAGAGGACGCTTGCAAAAAGATGATTTCATTGTTGATGATGGCATCTCCGGATATATGGACAATGGCATGGAGGATTGGATGGAGGAAGATCAACAGGATGAATCAGAAGAAGAATATGATAAAAAGCGGAAGAAGAGTATGCCTGTTCCAATAATTCTGAACGGAGGCTGATTTCGTTCTAGCAAAGAAGGGAAAAGATACCTCGTCCAAAGGGAAGGGAAAAGACGCCTCGTCCAAAGGAAAGGCAAAAGCCAAGCCCGAACCTTCTGTCGAGCCTTCAATCAATGCCTACAGGCCCAAGGTTTCTGCCGAGGCCGAAGCCGACTTCATGTCCAATCTGCTAGGGGCGATAGACTCTCAACCGTCACCTGCAACTGGAATTGTCAGATCGCGCAAGCGCAAGCCTTCCCCCGTTCAAGATACGGATTCTGGCCCTTCCTCTCCTGGACCCATCGATTATGACGCATTCCGCGCCGGACCCTCTTACGAAGATAGGTCCTCCGATGTTGAGGAGCTGATGGCCCCCTCGAGCGATGATCACATGTTCAGCCCAAAGAAGAGGATCAAAGTCGACAGTGGAGCTGCAACGCCGGCAATGGAAAGGCTTGCACAGTTGGACTTCAACAGCGGTTCAGATGCCGATATGACTTTTGATGAATATGCCTATGATGATATCGATATGGACGCTTTTATGGATATCGATGAAGACCTCAAAAGGCCCGCTGTCAAGAAAAAGCCCGTTGATATTCAAACTAAGCAAGACGTGTTCAATAATACTGGAACACGCAAGGCCAAATTGCACGAAGGTGGGACACCCGCGTGGCTCTCTGTATATGATTCATTGTCAACAACGACATCGGACACCCTCGAGCCGCTGGCGTCAGCTAGTACTTCCACGACTGTTAAGGATGCGTCAGTCCTCGAGCCTGATGGGTCTCTTCGCTTCTTCTGGTTGGATTATCTAGAGCTAGACGGGAAAATCTACTTTACTGGTAAACTTCGTGACAAGGTTACTGGGGCGTGGCTCTCTTGCTGCGTCACCATTGAAGGGCTGCAACGGAACTTATTTGCGCTTCCGCGCGAGAAGATTGCAGAACAGGATGAAGACGGTAATCTTGTCGATACAGATGTTGTTCCTTCCCTGGAAGACGTTTACAATGACTTCGACATGATCCGAAAGCAGCTCAATATCAAATCCTGGAAAGCCAAATTCGTCAAACGTAAATACGCATTTGGAGAAAAGAAAGTACCCCGAGGCGAATCGCAGTGGCTCAAAGTTGTCTATGGGTTCAATGGTCAGTTCCTCAAAGTTCTATTTCGCGACCAACCCAAAGTTGATGATAACCAGAGCCCCAGATACCGACGACTGCGTGCAGCCCGTCAATTGAGCAGATATTTGGTACAAATACGACCGCCTTCGAGTTACTCGTCATGAAACGGAAGATCATGGGCCCATGTTGGCTTCAGATTAAACACCCAAAGATCGAGAATCAAGGGGTAATACGCCGTCTCACTAAACAAACAGCAACTAACGTGGATCCTAGATATCATGGTGCAAAGTAGAGGCCGTCGTTTCTAATCCAAAAGATATAAACCCGTTTTCCGAGACTGATTCTGACGCGCCAAAAGACTTGCCGCCATTGACGGTTATGAACTTGAGCGTTCGGACGATCGTCAACCACAAAGAGAATCAACGGGAGATCGTATGCATCACTTCTCGAATTTGGCATAATAGTGAGTGCTTGCGATCTCCATATCCACCACAGCCACGTAATCGGACACTAGTGAACATCGACGACCCTACTCCACCTGATAAGCTACCTTGCACGGTGCAGACCTTTGTACGACCGCTAGATCAGTTTCCGCCCAACTTTGAAGCCCGAGCGAAGGCGAATGGAAAGGGCACGATATCTCCTGCGAAGAACGAGCGTATGCTGCTAAACACGCTGCTAAGTGCGGTCATCTCTTCCTTTACGATATACAATCTCAACAAGTTTAAAGTATCTATCTTCAAAGCGGATCCTGACGTTATTATCGGGCACGAATTCCTCAGTGTCTCTCTCGATGTCTTGTTACATCGCATGCGAGAACTGAAAGCCGACCATTGGTCTCGCCTGGGTCGGTTCAGACGTTCCAAATGGCCGTCTATTGGGAGGCAAGGCTCAAACATGAGATTTCTCAATGGTCGGCTGCTCTGTGATTTGGCAAGCGATAGCGCAAAGGTAACTTAAGCTTCCAAGCTTTGGCTCATATGACTGAGAATGAACTCCCTAGAGCATGATGCCATCGACAACATGGTCTCTTACGGAAATGTGCAAGACACACCTCAAGATTGAGCGGCAGGATATCGACCCCGAAGACACGGTCACATACTTTGATGGCAACCTCAGTAGCGCAGACCACTTACTAACTTTTGTACGACATTGTGAACTTGATGCTCACCTTCAAATGGCCATCGCTGCCAAAGTGCAAATTCTGCCATTGACAAGGCAATTGACGAACCTTGCTGGAAATGCCTGGTAAGTCATGTATTTCGTGAAAGGTACACTCATGTCATTCCACGACAGGAACAAAACCCTGAATGGCGGTCGCGCAGAGCGCAACGAGTACATTCTTCTTCACGAGTTCCACAGGTTGAAATACATATGTCCCGATAAACTGTGGGGAAAGAAGGCCGTAACTGCAGAAAAAGTTGAAAAAGTCGACGCTCAAGATGACGAAGAAAAGGTGGAAAGACAACAAAAGGAAAACGTGACAAGTACAAGGGAGGTCTCGTGTTTGAACCCAAGAAAGGATTACACGACAAGTACATCCTCGTTATGGACTTCAACTCTTTGTATCCAAGTATCATCCAAGAGTGGAATATCGACTTTACGACAGTTCAGAGCATCGAAGAAGAGGACGAGGTGGGTGCAGTCTCGTGTTTGGGACCAATCTGACAGTTCACGATAGCATGGTGAAGAGAAAATTCCTGATCCACCTTCGTCGGACATTGCTCAGGGCGTTCTACCACGACTAATTGCAACCCTTGTGAGCCGACGTCGACAAGTCAAGTCGCTGATGAAAGATAAAACACTACCTCACGCCAAACTCCTGCAAGTAAGTGCCATTCATTTCATTTCCACGAGCGTTGAGTGCCAACTCCGAAAACGACAGTACGACATTAAACAACAAGCTCTAAAGCTAACCGCGAACAGTATGTACGGATGTCTGGGCTTTGAATATTCACGATTTTACGCGCGACCGCTCGCTGCCTTGACCACGTTCAAGGGTCGTGAAATTTTGACGCACACAAGAGAGTTGGCCGAGTCTTTA
>WION01000129.1:0-139423 GCA_015039365.1 Amanita rubescens
CCATTGAAATTCTATTTTGAATGGCCCAAGGTATCACTGAGAAATCTAGTCCTCAATAATTAAACTGACAAAATACCACCTTGTAAGAACAATACCCATCAATCTTTAGAAAATCGTTCAAAAACAAATCCAAACGGATAGAGTACAAAATCTTCGTTGGTCCCCATTCTCCACAGGCCGACGTGGGCGAAATTGGAGATATTGGGGTCGAAAGTTCAGATACACAGGAAGTTATTGATACCCTAAACTTTCAACGCACAATAGAACGGCCGAAAAACTACGAAAAACACCAGGTTTATTATAAGACTGAAGACGGCTGGAGATATGCAGACAAACGTAGGCATGACAATGGCAAACCCTACACCCGACATCCGGAAATCTCATTGTATTTCTTGGACGACTTTTCATTCACATGGAGAAACGCTAGAAACTACTCTGCCAACAGCAAGCGCCGAACGTCTAAGCAACTCGATTCAACATCTGGAGGGGGAGATCATGATGCAGTTGAGCCAAGTCACGGTACGAGAATGCCAAGAACCGAACTTGAAAGCATTCTTACCTAGCAACGATAGATGGTGACTCACAAAAACCGAAAAAACGAGCTCGAACAGACTCGATGACCTTCGATCGCAGCAGTAATATGATCCGCTCCTCTCTACCAAGAAACAAGTCTCTGAAAATATATTTTAGCTCCCTCATGGATCATGGAAGAATATCATCGGTGGCAGAGTAAGGATATCACCGACGCTGCGCACCCAACGCTGCATGAACAAGGGCGGAAAATCCTTTCGAAGTTAGTGACGGTCCTATCCAGGTCCTCGGAATCGGTCCCTTCATGGCCACATGGGCCAGAATTAAAACATATCATCATTATCCAAGCTCAGAGTGCCGGACACCTCTCGAAGGAGGACTCGGACAAACCAGACATGTCGCATGTCATAACGGACTTATCTGAGGCGAGAAGAAATGGCGACCATGCCAGTATTGTCAATTTTTTACGCAATGGTCCCGCAAACCACACCCCGATCGAAAAGCTGTTAAAATTGTTTCCCTTGTCTGGAGACAGTTCGGGTGAAAAGGTTCTCCAGATTGGCGCTCTCACCATTCCTGCATCATCCTCTGGCCTAGATAAAGTTAACCTATTACCGAACCTGGTCGAGGACTGTACGGAGTTTGTGTGCGAGAGGAAAACGGAAAAGAAGAAATCAGACCATGACTCGCTCTTACCGTGGGCCTGGGCAAGCTGTCTTATCCCGATAGGAGCCATCACAGGCCCCCATACAGATTACTGCGGATCGTCCCAGCTCATCCAGCATATCAATGGACGAAAACTCTGGCTTTGTTGGCCTCCCACCCCGAGCAATCTTGATATCTACGTGCGAGAGCATTTTTCAGGGCTCACTACCTTTTCAACCGAAGACGCCATTGATCGATTAGAAGGGTTGGAGTTGTTGCTGTTGGACGATGAACAAACACGTTTTATCCTGCCCGGAGGGACGATCCACGCAGTACTCACCTTTAGCCAAAGTTGCCATACTGGGCTGAAGCTTTGCCGTATTGAAGATCTTGACGTGGCAAGGAAGATGTACAAGATTGAGTCAGAGACTATGAACGAAGAGGAGTTAGACGATAATATGTTTGAACACTACCAGGATTACTTCAAGGACCTGAAGGAGGAACTGAAATTGTGGGGTGAGCTGCGGAAGAAGAGCAAAAACAAGGAGGTCAATGAAGAGATTCGGCAGTGGATAGGTGTCGTAAAAAACTACTTGAAGGTTCACTCCAAATCGTTGTTCCGGAAAAGACGTACATAGCAAGAATTCTTTACGTATTAGCTTAGCTTGAGTCGTCACAAATTGAGGTTGTTGACACATAAGTAGGAATACAAAAAGACAAGACTTAGTGCAACGTTCGAAGAAAAAAGAGAGCTCACACCGCAGCCCAAATGATTTATTAATAAAGACGAAATACAAGAGATGCGTACGCAGAGCGATTGAACTTGTAAAGCTGCCAAAGCAAAGAACGTTGGCTACAGCGAGGACGACGGAATTTGAGCGAGGCAGGATATGTACATGGATGGCGTTCACAGCCTTCTATCAGGGAAAAACGGGGCAAAACCGATTCAGTGGCGTGCAGAACAAGAAAGAGGCAAAATGGTGACTTACGGGGGTAGAGCTCAATATAGCAATCAAGACGTACGCGAGTGAACGCTTTTAGGCGGAATCTGATGTCCAATGACATTTTTCAGTGACTTGCAAACGCAAAACGTGTGTCAGCTTGCCAGAATTGCCAGAACTATGCCGATTCTCTCCTTCCGTGGAACGGGTGACGTGCGATCAAACCCGCCAAACAACACCTGACGATTACGTTCGTAGGCGTACGTTGCGAGAGGAGAGATAACTGCGAGGAAGGTGAGCCTGCAGTTGGATATGTATCTGCCAAATTGGGCGAACGCGAGTGTATCGCGACTGACGGTATGGAGGAAAATTTCCAAAGGATGTATTGAGCAACTTTCTATCATGAAAATAGGGGACTAAAGGAATCGGTTAGCTTGCAATATGCAAATTGAGAGAAATGGAACGCTTACAGTCCTGGTGATAGAAGGAACGGCACGGGATGCGCATTTCATGCATAAAAAGTTGGAGGATGCGTTGAAAATAAAGAAGGACGCTCGAAGCCGATCGTAGAGGACTCGAATGCGCTGGCAAATAAGAGAGAACCCGCCACCAACGCGCACAACGTCAGCAAGAAAGCAAACGACGCGGTATCAGAACTGGACATATTGAAGCTTCTGAATTTCATGGAGCAACTTTCTATCGCGGTGATAAAGAATTAGAGCGACCGGTCAGCTTACGAGACGCAAATTTAGTAAATGGCGTATTCAAGTCACTATGGATCGTCCCAGCCCGGGCCAGCTGGGCAGAATGTGCCGGTAACTCTTGACACTACAGGAAAACAGCAGATTCAAGGCTGGTCTCCGGGAGATATCCAATTCAGGACGAAAAGACCAAATCCCTCACATGAAGTCGCTGCTGCGGACAAGACACCTATCTCGGCTTGAACGCATTCAGGGAGGACCTGGGAGAATTTTGAAGAAAGAGACGCTGGAGGCTCAGGTTCCATACCTCGACCGCGTTTTTGGCAGTCGCCGATGCTCCCGACGATTCTTCCGCTATGCTAGCAGCAATCCACGTCGTCGCCATCCACTGTGGATGAACGAGGATGGACATTCGGTTGCAGTTCAGGTGTTACATTCCCGTTTTAAAACCAATTCACAACCTGGCTTCCTTCGACAACCTGAGGAACCGATCATAAGCGACACAACAAAGGTTGCATGGAATCTAACCTATGAATGAACCGTTGAAAGAGTAAGGTAAGCCTGGCCAATCAGTAAATCAGCAAGATGGTGCGCATGTTCGATTGAGAAAGGGTAACCCGAAAGTCTAGCCCCTGGGAGCGACGCAACGTCTAACTCCTGTGGTTTCTGCGTGAGGATGACATAAGAGGAAGGTGAAGAGAGGAGAGACGCTGAGTCCCAGTGCGAAATGTGACCTGAGTCTCTCTCAAGCTCTCTTAGGCTCTCTTAGGCTCTCTTAGGCTCTCTTTGTCTCTCTTTGTCTCTCTTTGTCTCTCTGCGCGCTCCATCGAGGCTCTCTAGGCTCGTCTCACACTGTTACCATCATCCAACAGCAGTCAACTTCAGCTGGGATTATGCCCAAGGTATGATCTATTCGGCTAGTTTTGATGACTGCTCTGTTCCCCCCTCTCTGTGTCTTGATCTATGTTGCGCTGCTTCAGAGCTTCTTCTGGCGCGCAATTCAAGAAATAGATCCTAATTCGCTGTTGTGGAGCTTCAGAGCTTCTTCTGGCCCATGGCGTAAAAGGCGAACTAGGGACAATCAAGAGGATTAAGAGAAGTCTGACCAACTATGTGTAGGTAGACAAGTCCCCCAGAGCCACAAGGGGAACCTGCAAGCTAGATCATGCACTCCAGGCAGCTACAAAAAGGTTATTTAAACCTAAGAATGACATCACTGAAAGGCAAGCATATCAAGGTTGGAGGTTGTCTCTCTCTCAATCCTCATCTGTTCATCATCAGATACACAAAGCCACTTCCTGATAAGGTGTTTAGGCAGGTTGAGGATGAATTATTCAACAGAGAGCTAAGTGAGGAAGAAAGGGAAGGGGGGGGGAACTGGGAAAGAAAAGATTCAGGTGGAGGGGTAAGAGGCGAATGAACACTAACTTTTTATGCATGAAACACGCATCATGTGCTGTTCCTTCTATCACCAGGCCCGTAAGTGCTCCATTCTCTCAATTTGCGTCTCGCACGCTAACCGATTCCTTTAATTATGTATCTTCACGATAGAAAGTTGCTCAATGGAATTTGGAAGCATTCCTCTCAGTAAGTCCAGCCCTAATACCACGTCGTTCGCTTTCTCGCTGACATTGTTGCCATGCTGGTGGCACATTCTCTCTTATTCGGCGCATGCGACCCCTCTATCGTTGGCTTCTCACTTTTTTCTTCACTCAAATTCATCCTTCAACCTTCTATGCACGAAACACGCATCCAGTGCCATTCCTTCTATCACCGGGCCCGTAAGTGCTCCATTTCTCTCAATTCGTGCCTCGCACGCTAAACGATTGATTTAATTCAGTATTTTCGCGATAGAAAGTTCCCCAACGCGTCCTTCTGTCATTTTTCTCTATAAGGCCGGTCACAATATCGTCTTGTTCTCCCCCCAACCCACGTTGACCAGCGCGTTCGCCCAATTTGGTAGGCACGTCACGCGTGACGGCACTCTTATACTACTATGGCCGTGTCAATCAAACGTCCATCCTCTCATTACTTGTTCATCCACAGGTTATATCTATGAACAGTTCCTTGCAGCCCTTGCAGTTGTGGACTCAAACGTTCAACACTGAACTAGTAGTAATACAGAAAAATATCGATACGTCACATATGCACATAGCAGACATAAGAGTGAACTGAAATGAATACTAAGCATGGAACGGTGGTTACAGTAAAGGGAATATAGTAAAAGGCATACTTTGAGCTCAGTACTCTCCCACTGCTGCTGTCATTCAGGGAGCTATAATCAAAGGAATACGGCATAGTCATAGGAAAGTTCAAAGTAATAGTACAATACTGGTCACGGATTGACCGGAATTTGGCCACGAATTGATGCTCGCGTTCTTCTCAACGACCTAGGCAACTTTTCCAAGATAGTATCATACCAGGCTAGTGGCTTGTTGACGTCCAAGTCCGAGTTCTGCGTTTGCGGTTCAAAATTGTTGCTACTTGAAGTACTAATACCTGACGCATCGCTCTGCACAGTGCGATGTCCAAGCGGGCTCGGGACTACCGGGCTATTCCCTTCCGTTATGAATTCAATGAGGTGACGGCGTAAGTATTGCCGGAAGCACTGCAGCATCGAAGCTTCATCCTCTTGAGATAGCCAATCAGGTAAAACCACCGGGTATATTACGGAGTGGCAGCCGCGAGCCTGTATTGATGACGTCTTCCCGAGAACCTTTGTTAAAAGGTGCCAGCATACAGGGCAGCAAAGCTTTGATACTGATATTGTTCCTGTTTCCAGTTCCTAAAGATGACGGTCGATCAAGGACCTTCCATGTGATGCACAAGATGCGTACCAGACAAACTTCCCGCAGCTCCTTGTCGTTATTGAGATTCATTTTCGATTGGTCTTTACGCCGACGAAAATACTCCGCAAGTGCCGCAATCACTGCCTCGCAATGCATGATCGCAGAAAATGGGTGTCCTGGAGTATCTTTTTCTTCTTTCACATTCTGGAAACCTTTTACAATCCTGAATGCTTCGCCCTGGTTCCACGACCCGGGGTCTTCATCGATCAGCTTACGTTCCAAGACGTCAATAATTTGATCAATGGTGCGTCCTTCTGGTATAGCACAGCCCAGTGGGCCTGATTGATTATCCGATTCATCCAAGAGTGCACGGGTCATGACTTGCCGGTACTGGGACCAAGTCGGCTGCATGTACTGTAAGTGGTTGACGTCGAGAAATCTTATCTTGACGTCAGGTTGTTTAGGTATCCCGGCGCCAAGAAATTCCAGATTGCGCCTTGCGATGATTTGAAAAATCAAAGTTCTGACCCAATTCACAAATATATCAATTTTGTGATGGACATCAACCTACATCAGTTTGATCAGCCTTTTCACGGTGTTTAGGCTATGCACATCTGCATACCTTGCTCGATTCCAACAATTTCATGTTAGGGTCAACATCGCGTTGGTTCTCGTCGGACTCGCCGAAGCCGACGTCGGGTTTTCCAGCTGACGTGGCTTCGCTAGCTGTCGTGGTTTCGGTAGCTGGCGTTGTTTCGGTAGTTGGCGTTGTTTCGGTAGCTGTCGTTGTTTCAGTAGCTGTTGTGGTTCCGCTAGCTGGTGTGGCTTCGGTAGCTGGCGTGGTTCGCGTGGTATTTCGCCTTATCCCGTTCTCGTACCCATACTCTAGATACTCATCATGATATGCGTAGATAGGCATCAGATGGGTCAGGATCTTCTTCCCGTCGTTTGAAATGACCTCGATATGACGTTTGAACGCCGTCGAGCATAAGATGTAAGTGAGGAGTCGGGTGATTCCTGCGACCACGGGGAGAACTTGCGCGTTCTCTTCGTTCTTGCCATAATTCAATGAGGAGAGGAATGATCCAAATGCGAGAAGAGTAACATGAACGAGTTGGTGAAACTCTGCCGCCGTTTCTTTGGTATAGAGCGGTCCATTGCCATAGATTGGTCCGCTCCCAGATCCAGCCTGTTCCATCAGGAGCGGAAATTCATCCTGCCCTGGGGGAAATGCTGAGCGATCGGGAGACCTGGCAAGAGTACGCTGTAAAGCCACCATAGTTGAACGGTTAGAGATAAGGAACATGGCTAGTGTCCTGTCGCTTTTGCCTCGAGAAGCCATTTTGGCATTGTTCCAGTCATCGTATTTATCAATTTCGCGTTGGAAGGCCTTGATGTGATTTTTCCAGTTATAGATAAGGGCGAGCCCCGACCAGCAGGAGATGCGTTTGTACATCTTCCGCCAACATGATGACACAACATAGTTGAAAAACCGACTGGCATATATGTCCCGCTGCGGCAAGTCCTTCGTGCTCTTGTATTGGCTAAGGTAATCAGTCATCGTCGCCGCATGGTCTTGTATATTTAACCGCCTTCTGTCATGCCAGATGAGATTTGTAAATGTGAGCCAACACAAATGCCTACAATGTTGCACAATACCAATGATCAGAGTTATCTCTGATATCTGGCCAATAACTACGTCCTGTAGGCGGGACCCTAATCGTGAAGTTTGCACCCTGAGAGGCAATGCCTGTGGAGTTACACATGGCGGCCACTTGTAACGGCGCAGCCTTATTTGCCTTTTGCAGGCGATTCGAAAGATCTTCAAGATGAACTTTTACAGCTCCTCCAGACTGGACCTGTGCTGCATGGTTGGCTTGATCATCGTCTTGAAGGACTTCTAGTGACTGGGAAGCGAGAAAGCTAATCCTGTCTGCCGACGTATAGCAGGCACTGACGATCTCATCGTCCCGGACAAGCAGTGCGGTTATGGAATCCAGCCCCAAAAGGTCCAACTCCCTCTCGGCCTCCTGTTCAGTGCACAGGACCGTAGAGCGGTATCGAGCGAAGCTAGATCTTTCTGCGGAAGTATCAAACTCACGCATGGATATATCGCCATTCCCGTTCCTCAAGGTACAGGTGAGCCGTAGCAAGTTTGTAATCATGGTGAATTCGGGGAGTTCAGGTAGAGGACTGGCCTTAGGGCCGGACATTTCCTTGTAAGAGAGATTAAACTTGATCTGTGCGCTAGGCTCTAACTCACTTTGATCATAGGACAGAAGAACAGCGTGGGCGTTGGCAGTCGTATACTCGATGTCGTGACACAAAGAACGTGAGAACAATAACGTTCAACGTGGGCCAATCACTGTCAGTGAATATTGAATGCAAGTCATCGTACGCAAAGGAGGGGTGGCATCGTAGAGCATCCTTCCGACGCCGCGGGTAGTAGTACTAACGTTCGGAGCCGTCACGGTCGCCGCCCCTGGAGGCCTGAGGCCTGATGATCTGCACCGACTCCTCATCGGGCTCGCATATGATCGGTACGTACAATTGAATGACTTACTTAAGCCGCAAGGCCCCCCGGCGTTCAACTTCATGCACGGCCAGCGCTGCTCTTTCTTCCCTTCTTTTGATATTTTGATTGCTATTCTCAATGCACAGGAACCTTGAATGCCACAGCGCAATACAAGCACGACCAAAAAATTGTATCTCCAGTCAGGACTCGGTAATGCGACAACGTGAGAAATCTAGTAATCAATACTATACTTACCTTGCTTGCAAGGTCCGCCATTGCTTCCGAGTCGGTTCTATTGGTTCTTCCTACACATAAACTCAGCGCACTCTCGCGTCCCCGTTTAGTGATTTTGCCATCGTATGTCGTTTCCGCCGCATAGATCCACTCGCTCCCAATTGCAATCATATTTACTCACCCCTCTCCATATTGCGGCTAAGTTTCTGTTACGGGCGCAAGCTTCCCAATGGCCTCGTAACCCATGGTGCCCCTCCCCACTTCCCCCATCCTCTGTTATTCTACGTACCCTTCTCGGCTTCCAGTGGAACGTATTCCCACTCCTAATAGAAAGTCCCAATCTTAAACACATTTGTATAATATATCACACTAATCATTATCCTACCACGTAATTAGTTGCGTCAAAAAGTACCGCACCATCACCCCCAACCTGTTCTCTCTATGCCTGCATTCCCCACGCCTCCTGGTTTGCCCTGTAGCCAACCTTTTAAATGATTCATTACGTTTGCCCATTGTGCCACATTACTGCTTGTTCAAATATATTCAAGCGGTCGTTTAAGATTCTACTCTATTTTCCTTCAGCTTGAGGTCAATGCATTGTTAAACCCTCTCTCCAGTTGTTTGACTCATCGCGGTCTTCGGGATCGCCGTCGGCGCTGCTTGCAGTAGTTTTCATGCTTGAGCTGCTTTGCGTAGAACAGTGCAAGCTTCCCTTGACCGTCCTAGCTTCCTCTACCAAGAGCTTCTGGATTTCGCTGTGAAGGAGGGCCCGGAAGGTATTTCCCATCTTGGTTCGGATGTGTGGAGCAGTTCCCTTCGGCAGGGCTACTCGATAAACAGTGTAATGATGGCTTTGCTCCTCCAAACTGGACAAAACCCAGTGATCATCAGTGATCATCAGTAGTCACTGGTGTTTATTTCCATTCTTGATTATCCATGAAGAATTGTCATGATCATTGGTGATCATTGGTGATCATTAATGAATTGTGATGATCCTTAATGAATTGTTGTGAACATCAGTTATCAGATTTTGCCATATCTTGTTACTTTACTTGTTGTTGATGGTGAACAATGGTGAACACTCATTAAAAGCAATTTCTGTGCAATTTTAACCAGTCACGGTTCATCATAACTTATTCATGATCACCAGTGGTTCACCTGTGATCATCCATGATCTTAGCATTGCTATGACAAGTTTCACTCTCTCAAACTGGAAAAAATCCAGTGATCGTCTGTGGTCAATGATGTTCATTTCCATTCTTGATGATCCATGAATAATTGCCACAATCGATGTCAATGGCCTGAAAGTATGCTACTACATGATTGTTCATGAGAGCCCAAGTCAAAGGGGGGAAAAGCAATCATGAGGGATCATCATGAATCACTCCCATTCATGATGATTCATCACAGTTCATCATGATACATCATGATCGTGCATGATCATCAATGATCATCATGTTTCATTGCCATTTTTGGCAATGGAATGGGTTTTGTCCAATTTCGCGGCACATAGATGGCCGCGAACAGCCAGCTTCTGATCCCCTTTGGTACTAGTCTCAGCCCGCAACGCAGCCAGAAACTCCCAGCATGCTGGACAACAGAGCTTCGACACCGAAACTGGGGATTGAAGCAAGTGGATGACTCCTTGCCGTCGCATCATGATGACGACTGACACTGTTGAGCGCACCACATTCCCTTATTTGTAATCTTTCTTCCTACGAATTTCCACTGCCTACATAGCTTATCATATAAGTAGGTAGTCGTTGTACGAATCGAGATGTAGTACATGCCCGGTGGCGGCCGCATTTGCAAGTTGATGATTTTAGTGCCGAATCGTATTGTTTGTTAGATTGCAAAATACTGCCCGGAGGTGCGTGATGAACTCGCGAGGGCGAGGCGTGAGATCTTGAGACTTGGGCGTTTCGCCCTTGCCACGAACTTGCGAGTCTCTCCAAGCCTTAACTTAACCCCTCTGTAAATTCTACTACCATCACCCGCTAGCATGACCTATTCCTGGAAGAGAAACATGAAGGAAACGATACCTGTGTCCCTTTTTTATTAATATTCAACAATATGACATTCTCTTGTCCTCCTTGAACGATTCGCCCTCCTTTCCTGTGTTCGGAAATGCTACGGCATGGCCTGGCGTCAAGCACGAACAAATATACGGTGACTAAGCCGCACGCAGCCTGAGTGGCCGATGAGTCATTGTTGCTTTGGACTCGCGGCGACGCCTCATCGCATTTTGTGATATATTGTTGCGATTCACCGCCTTCAGTATGTATATCCTTCTCTTATCACAGGCGCTGTTCTTATTGATGATACCCGAAGATATGCCGCCAGCCGTTTCTATACCTAGTACACAAGCGACAGATTTGTTACGGAATCGGAGAACTGATGGTAAGCTACCTATGGCACGTACGATCACAGCGCCTCAATGTTATCTTAGTGCCTCTCGGGGCGTTCGATGGACGCGTTGCAGCTATTCACCCTCACTATTCTGATTATTACATCGCCACTCCCAGCCAAGAACATATATTTGCGCCTCCTGGTCGTTGTAATCTATATGCAAGGATAGACGGCCGTTATGGTGTGGACGATCACACACAGTGGCCTCAGCCATTTTCTCGGTCAGCCCCGTACTTGTGCTGTGTTCCCCAAAAAGACGCGCTACCGTCGCAGTATTCGATCATGTGGTGGAATCCCACTCGCCTTGATTTTGAACCAGTCCATCAACATGGATGGAACTTGGGGATCGGGTTCCTACCGCATCACGAGTTGCAAGCAATGGAGCAGTGCTGCGAACGGTTGAATGAGAGGGTGGTTCAAGCCAAAGTTGATCATAGCACCCATTACCCTGAAACAAAATCGCTATCTGTTAATCTCCGCCGTAGTTTAAGTCGTTTGAGGGCAGTCTCAATGGCGCGTAAAGAGGTCTTATTCGAATGTCGGCAGGTTCAACGTCTGTGGATGGAGCTGTGGGCGCTGCTTGACTACATAGAAAATTTTGAACCCTACATGGAAGGTCGCGTCCCTCCTGCAACGGAAACGGCCAAGGTCATCGGTTGCTTTGTCCTTGACGCAGATGTCGCGGAGAGACTTTTTGCTGCAGGGATCCCCTATTGGTTCATACGCCCCATCTCGTCCTTCGTGAAGGAGAATATCCTCTCCATCACGTCTATCATTCAACCACAAGACAAGCTGGAACTGGAAGACTATGTTCCCTACCCCTTTCCACGCATCTACATAGGTGATTCAAACTACAACCGATTTCGGGCGATCTCCGAGCACGGCTTAAAATCACTTCGTTATACGGACCTCTTTAGTGACGGAAACCCGAGAGGAATTAAACCACATGAATTCGAGCAAGCCGGACCCTCGCGAAATACTCGAGACTCACGCACAAGGCACCAACCGTGTAAGTTACACCACCCATTCAGCTAATTTTGCATCTTATATACAGACAGATTCCCGTTCTGGAAAACCAGGCCCTAAAGCATCAACAGACCGGGATAAATTTGAGCCGATTGATAGTCCATACATGCCGCCTGCATTACAATCGTGGCAAAGTGCCCTACGCGCTGTCGATCGTGACCCAAAATATCTTTACTCGTCAACCAAGCTGACAGACAATGATGGGAAGTATGCATTCCCGGAACCGGGACTTTTTTGTTCTGGCAACAATCCCCAGCGACGAAATCGGTTCCTTACATTATGGACAACCATCCGTGATTTATGCATATACCGTCTGGCGTCTAATGCCCCTGAGGTCCGTTTGCTCTCGAACCAGGATTGGCGTACTCTATTGCATGGACATGAGCCCAATCAACAGACCATGGCAGGGCAATCTCGTCATTTCCTAACCAATTTGTTATCACCAGAGGCAACTGCACTGGGCATCAACATATCCAATCTCCACCAGGTCTCTAACAGGGAGTTTACGGTACGGGAGACGCAGGAACACATGTGGGGTATTTCAGAGCTATCGTTCCGGTTCGAACTTCTCATATTGGATCGCCGTGCTCTTGATCGACGCCTGTTTGAGGGTCGACATCAAGATCTTGATTCTCTGGTCCGGGAGGAACTCGTATTACGGTGTTTCTACTTCCGTCCCAACCAACCTCGTCATCTGGCAACGGTGTCAGTTAGAAATGCTCGCCTGGGACTGGCATCGCCTGATGTCCGAGATCGCCTTCCATACCTCCATGCTTTGCGTCGGGTGATGTTTGAATGGGATCATTATCATCGACATCATGTAGCGCGCCTGCCAACACCGACGGCGGAGGCCCCAGAGAATGAGCTGCTGCATTACGAATACGCTCTCGCCAGATTCTACACCCAGAGTTACTTTCGATATTTTGGTCGTGCAGCCATCATTCCAAGAACATTGCCAGACACCTAGTTTTTTTTTCTTGTAATAATGTCTTAGCCTTTCTTAGTGTACATTTTCAAATCTTGATATCATCATCTTTTGATCACATTCAAGTTGTCAAGTTGATCCCAAAAACGGTCATGATGTTGGCCTAAGTCGCGGAATTCAATTCCGCTGTCGCATTAGGAAATTTACATAGTTCCGAGGCCGAAGTGAAACGTAGGTATCGGTTTTGTCGTAAATCGATGGTTCCGAGGCCTGAAAGGACTCGGTATCTTGCTGACGCGGCTTTAACCGACCAATTGGCCGGCGAGACCCGAGACACGCTAGCGCGCGCGGCATTTTCCGGCGCAACGACATTTTCCGGCACAAACGTCCCCGGACAGACGCGAGACATAACACAGGTCGTGCGACGAGACACAACAACTACTCTGACAAAGAAGACAAAGATGTCAACATTCCCGGTGATAAAGAAGACGCAACCGATATGAATTATTCCGTCAGTTGCTGTGTCCTCTGCCTTCGCAAATCTGTTCGTCTTCCCCCTAACTCTGTCACTCTCTTCTGCTCTCTCGTGTCAACATAGCACCTACACAAGGTATGTGTTCCCTCTCTAAACCGTTCAATTGTGCTGACCAGCTATGTTTCATGACTATCCTGCCTCAACTTTCGTACTCATCACACGAAACCCCTCTACGTCCATCTGTGAACCTTTACACTCCACCATGCCAAATCCTGCTTCCCGACGACTCCTACAACTGCGCAGTAATCCCTCTATACCCAATTCTACCCACCAAAAACCTCTTCCAACTATACGTAAACCAACTCCCCGCCCCTTCTACTATCTGCTTTGCTTATTTCCAAAAAAAGAGACGCTCGCCCGTGAACGTCTCCTTTTTGAGACATCTCCTTTTGAGAAAAAAAACCAATATCACTACATGGAACGCTTTACATCCACGCCTGATCCCTCTACACCCCAACAGTGCTCCTTTTCGGAGGTTGACGATACCGATTTCGAGGATCGTGATCCCGATGATTTCGTTTTGATGTTGAGTCAAATCGCGTTTGTGTGGACGACGTATGTGTACCCTCTATTGCATCAAACGAGTCTCACATCTCTGCCAATGACGATAGATGATTTTCGACCCCTCTACAACCCATCGCGCCCAATTGCAACCATCAACACCTCTTCCCTCAATTCCGCACCTGCCAAAAAAAAACGGCGACAATTGGAACCGGACCCTAAGCTCCATAAAAATATTTAACGCTGTGAATCGCATCCGCCGAGACGGTAGGAGTTTGGGTTTTCAGCTATTTTCGCCGCGACCGCTTAACGCTGAACACTCGAACAAACAACATTTTGGCTACTCCCAATCTGCCGTACGATGTCTCCTTTGATCTCTTCCGGTTTGGCGACGTCAGCTCTAACAACACCCATTTTGGTCACAACCACTGCCACCACTTTCGCTGGATCAACCGTTATGCTCGCAACGTTTGTGTGTTGGATTACCTTTTCCGCGCAACGAGTGGAGGTGTGGGCGTCGTTACTACTTTGCGACCGGTAATCAACGTTCCCGGTTGAAAAACGTGGATGTAATCAATAACGTTTCGTGTTATATGAGTTATCTGATGTTTTTGCCCCTTATACAGTCTACGTCGTTGTCTTCTATGTCCTCAGCGACGATAGCTGCCATAGTTGTGGTCGAAGAAGAGGAAGGCTTTAGTGGATTCAAGTCTGCAACAGTTCCGTCACACCCAAGATGATGATGACCTTGGCCACTCTATTGTTTTCTGTGGCTTTGCCTTTAGCTTCGGCATCTACTTCTAATTTGGCAATCAAAACAGCATCACCATCAACACCAAGACGGTCACCACTATCACCTTTGGACATCCTAGACAGACCGACTTCGTTATCGGCCGTTTTGTACAGTACGAGGTGATGCATTGGCTGATATTGTCGTCGCAAAACCGAAGCAGTAATTCTAACACCTCGGCTTTGCACGATCTACGCTGGTGCGCGCATCCGAAGAGGCAGCGCAACTTCCCAACGAGAAGTACTTCGCGCATACAACTGCCCATGTCGTCCTCTTTCCTTTTCTGTGCATCTCTCGATGACGACGTCAGTCCTACGATCATGTCGACCTCCTCCGCATACAACGACGATATATAACCCTCCTCCGCCTTTCGCTCGTCTTTCCTCTCTCTTCCCTACCACCGACTATCTGTCCTGGCCTTTACCCGCTCTAGCCGACGCCCCTATTACCCTTAATTTTATTGCTATCGCTATCGTATACGTGTCCTTGTACGCAATATCGTCTGTTCGTGTTACCAAGCCTCTGCTTCGACCTCTTGCATCCTCTAGCATTTGATTAATCGCTTCTTTAATATGGCCAACAACCAGCTGTCTAATTCTACCACTGTATCGGACTCCCCGACTTGTTCTACAACCTCGCACTCAAACAAAGTTGTCGCTCCTCTATCTTTATCTTGTCATGCTTCTCAGACGGCTCTTGCGTTCCAATCAAACGCAGCTTTCACTCGTGTTCTAGTTCGACTGACGCCTTCCACTGTGGTCCGCGAGAAGGACCCGTCATCACTCGCTACTCCTGCGGGTCTCCCAGAACTTTCTCCTCTATGCATACCGGCGGTTCCAACCGCTTTGTCTTTGCCTGCAGACACACCTAATACCACTGCAGCCGCGAGTCCAAAGAGCGACTCGTCTCACATTAGCAAGGAAGCCTCTTCTGCATCTCAAGAGGACGGAGAGTTGGAGGACTCGAAGTCCTCCGACGTTGAGATCTTTTTATCTTCGTTTGGTCTTGAAAACGCTGTGCCCAGTGCGCATACATCGACAGGTTTGTTTATATTCAACGCTATATCAACAATTCCTTGACCCTTATGAACAGCGCCTGACTCTGAACATGTTCCTGAGGACGTTCATGTCTCTCCTACCGTTACACAACAGCAAAAGCCGGCTAATGTATCGGATGACATCCTTTTGCCTCAATTGCCGCCAGCTCCCGTGCAGCAAACCATCCCTCTCCCGAACGTCACGTCTGACAGCGAAGCGCCAGGTCCACCTACTAAGCCAACTCCTTCGCAGCCTGTCGTACTCCCCAAGGAGACGACCCAACATTCTCATATAGCAGAGGAAAGCGTTGCCGAGCGGTTAGCGCCTTTCAACTCCCGAGATATTTATCTCAACGACTGTATCAATATCGATAGCTCCCATAAGACACCTAATGTTTATATCAATGGCTTACCTCCTCATTTTCCTGAAGAGCAACTATATGCGCTCACAGTCACTGCGTCTTTTGGGTCCATTCGCAGTGTCCGGACATTTACTCGACACGTCAAGGAAAGCGAGAGCGGCTACGGTTTTGTATTGTACGTGTCTTTACGTTTCGAGGTTCCGTTTTTAAACGCGGATTTTAGATTTGAAACTGTCGAGGCCGCAGAAAAATGCATAATGTCTTTGCGCAGATATAGAAACCTTCATCCAACGTTCTCAAAAGTTAGTGGGCTTTAATCCGCCTACATACATTTTTTTATGTTCAATTTTTCTCAGCAAGTACATAAGATTCCTGGCATCACATATACGCAACTGACCCCACCACAGGACCTTCCCATCAGTGATTCTGCGTTGTCGCCCAACTGGGGGCAGAAAGGTAGCGGGGACGAAATGAGCTTCAAAGAGAAAATGGAAAGCTTGCATGACCCGACCAGTACCAATCTGTACATGGAAGGGTTAGTTCTCTCATAATCGCATTCGCTAAGACAAGCTAACGCCAGGAAATAGGTTGCCCTTGAGCATTGATGAAGCCGTGAGCATCGCTTTCGCATTCGTTACCGTTTTCTAATCAATGGTCGCTGTTACAGAGCTTAGCTGTATTGCTACGTCAGCATCCGCATTCTCGGCTGTAATCATTTCTGCCTACCTTTTTTTTGCATCCGTGATTACGAATTGTTGATGGTTGGGAAATCGATAAATGCGTCGGTCAAAACGATCCTACAACGCGTTGTGGATGATGATAGTTTAACAGACGTGTGTTGGCAGTCTGATGACAGCGCACATCTGCAGCCACGATTTCTAGAAAAAATTTTCTGACCCAATTTTATTAAGAACGTATGGAGGTAAATACCTTGCTCTACATGCTAGAATAACTGTTGAATAACTCTACCTTTAACAGGAATACATTCGAAGAACACTACGAATAGACGACAGTCGAGGATAAAAATTTGAAGGCCAATTTCCAGTCAATGGAACCAGAATTACGTTTCCATACCAGGCCCATGACGGAGTGCTCAAGATTTGATTTTTATAAGGTGAGAAAGCCGTTTGATCTTCGTCAAAAATGATAAAACAGCAGTGTGTTGTGGGAGCACTTAGCACTGAGCCACCTAAGTGTTGAAACTAGGGGTAACAAGTCCCTAGCGAGCAGCGCAGTCTAGTACATGGAATGTACTACTTACCGAGTGTGGTGTGGAGTTGTTAAGAGCTTACTGGAGCTGGGGCTCAACAGTAGACAGTAGAGAGGATAATAGGATAAGGATTGACGCTACTAGAGTACAGTTTATATACTACTAAACTACAAATAAGTACAAAGAGTCTTATCAGTATGAGTCAAAGGTATTTGACTCATAAGGCGTCATTCCACAGCAATGCACAGCTATTGTACAGCAATGCATAGCTTTGCGCAGCACTTGACTCATCAATTATATTGACTGACTCATCACATTATCAATCTTCAATGTGATAGGTTGATAACCATAACGTATATATGTCTTCTATTCTCATGTCAACATATATTCACATCATCAATAGTTCCACTATTATGATTGGATGATCTTATGAGAATATCTCTAAGATATTCTCATGTCAGAATATGTTCTCATCATCAATCATCCACTATTATGATTGGTAGATGAGTATGAGAATATGTCGAATACATTCTCATGTCAATATATTATCTCACACTCAATCATCCACTATTATGATTGGTTGAGAGACGAGTAAGTAACTGAGCGTTATTACATTAGTTAGTGTAAACTAATGGTATCACTTATATTCACTATATACTGTATGTATATCGTATAATATAAGTTCAACACTCCCCTTCGCTAAGTTATTTATTAGCTTTCAAAAGGGTAGTCAATTTATCATTTTCTCTTTCATAGTATTTAAAGATTTCTTCAAGATATCCTCGCACTTCAAGATCTTGAATTCTTTCAAATATTTTACTATGTTGTCCTGTGGACTTATTAAGGGTTTTACTTTTGATATAATTAGCAAAAGTTTGTGTTGCCTTAATGTGATTGGTTAATGATATTTGACTATCATCTAGGATTAATCCCATCTTCATTCGGAATATTACAAATTTTGAATATGGTAGATTTTTGGTCATTATATCCGCGACTTGTTCATTTGTAGGAATGTAGGTGAGTTTTATTTTCTCACTTTCGACACATTCTCTAATGTAGTGGAATCTTATATCAATATGTTTTGAACGATGTTCTTGTGCAGGGTTACTGGCTAAGAACATTGCTCCTTGATTGTCACAACATAAGAAAATAGTTTTAATTGGAAAATCAAGTTCACTCATAAGTGACTCAATCCAAACTATTTGTCTTGATGTATCAGACATTGACATATATTCTGCTTCAGTTGAAGACAGTGCCACTACTTTTTGTTTTCGTGAAACCCATGATATAGCTCCTCCTGCGAGTTTTACTATATATCCAGTGACAGATTTTCTTGTAATCTTGTCAGCACCCCAGTCAGCATCAGTAAAGGCTACAAAGCCTTCTTTATTTAAACCATTATAAACTATTTTAGTTTGTACAGTGGTATTAACATAGCGTACTATGTATAATGCTTTCTGTATGTGTTCTTCATTTGGGTTTGCACAAAACTGAGACATTAATATTACTTGATAAGTAATATCAGGTCTTGTTCCTAATGCAAGATATAACAACGATCCTATTATTTGTTGAAAATAAGATCGCATTTCTGCTGTACATTCTTTTGTAGCAGCAGTTGGAATATATCCTGTTGGTAGAGGTGTACGAGTTGGTTTACAATTTTCTAAACCAAATCTTGTTACAACCTTCTTAGCGTATGTATGTTGATCAATAATAAGAGTACCCATGTTCTTATTGTAATTGATTTGCATACCTAAGTATTCTTTAACTTTTCCAAGATCGTGACATTCCCATTTCTTCATAAAGGCATTTTTAACTTTATGAATTTCTGGTGTATTGTCACCCATGAAAAGCATGTCATCGACATATACTATACACACTATTATAGTGTCGTCTTTTCTTCTGACGTATACGCCAGAATCAGATAAACAGCGTATAAATCCTAAATCCTCTAAGGATTTATTAGCTTGTTTATTCCAGGCATATGAGGCTTGTTTAAGTCCATATATTGCCTTTTTAAGTTGGTAAACTTTTTGTTCTTGGCCTTTGACTACATAACCTTCTGGTTGTTGCATATAGATATCCGCTTCGAGATCTCCGTACAAAAAGGCTGTTTTAACATCTAGTGCTTCAATATCCCATTTTTCTAGCACAGATATTGCTAACAAAAGGCGAATCGTTTCATATCTTGCCACTGGCGAAAACGTTTCATCATAGTCAAGTCCAGGTCTTTGAGAAAATCCTTTGGCGACAAGTCGAGCCTTCTTTCGACCGTCGGATTTAATATCGTATACCCATCTACATTTAATAGGTGTACGATTATGAGGTAATTCTGCAAGCTCCCAGATTTTTCTATCATTCAATGATTTCATTTCATCATTCATTGCTGTCTCCCATTGTTCATAAGATTTGGGATCAGCAATTTTGACTTTTTGAATATCTTTGTATTGATATTCTCTGATATTATCTCTTGAAATATCAATGGCAGGAATTGCTTGTGCGAGTAAGTAATTCAGAAAACCATTACCTTGCTCTTTAATGAGACATGACATTTCATTGATTTGAGCATTGTGTAATGTTGAATAAAGTAATTTAACTTTATCAATATGTTGTCGTATTTTAGATCTAAGAGAATATCTGATTGTGACATCAAGTCTTGGATCAGATTTATCTTTTTCTTTAAGATCTTGAATCAATTCTCGAACAACATCTTGTTCTTCTGTAATTTCTTTTTCAATTTCTAATGGTGTTTTATTACCATAAGCATTGTCTTTCTGTATAACCGGTTTTCTAGATCTTTCAGATCTTCGAGTAGGTTCTACAGGTTTTTTAGCAGTTCCTTTGCCTTTTCCTTTAGTAGGTTTATCTTTAAGACTTTGTACAGGTAGATCTAATTCAACGCCTGTAGGTTGATCCAATTCAACACCTTTGTCTTTTAAAGATGTATCTTTCTTTTCAAAGAAAGATTCTAATTTATCATCCCATTTAGTGTCATCATCATCATTATCTGATGAATCAGAACTAGAATGATTTTCAAAGTTGAAATCAAAGAAATCATCATCTGAATGCTGCTGTTCAGATGAAATATCTCCTTTATTATTTGGTTTACCATCAGAGATATTTTTATCTGAGTTTTCAGAATTATCCTGCTCAATAGGCCTGATAGGGTCCAAGTTTTTTGTATAATTTTCATCTTGAGGTTTGGCTCTTGGAAATTTGGTTTCATCAAATTCAGCTTGGGTGGATACTCGAAGTTGATTTGTATTTGTCATGAAGCGGTATGCTTTTGCATTCGGTTCGTATCCAATAAAGGTCATTATTTCAGACCTTGGTGTTAATTTATTTTCGCGCGATTCATGTGGGATAAATACCCAAGCTTTAGATCCGAATATCTTAAAGTAAGAAACATCAGGTTTCTTTCCAGTAAGATTTTCAACAGGGGTCTTCCATTTGGTTCGTCTAAGTGGAGTACGATTATAAACATGTACGGCAGTTTCGATCGCAAAGTTCCACCAAGATTGAGGGCATGAAGCATGTAGTCTCAATGCTTCACTCTTCTCCCAAAGTGTTCTATTCATGCGTTCAACCTTTCCATTTTGTTGATGTATATATGGAGTAGATTTTTCATGAATGATTCCTACATCTGTTAAGTAATCTTGTATGTTTGTGGACATAAATTCGCCCCCTCGATCGGAACGAACGATTTTTATGTTATATCCATATTGGTTGTATATTTGTTTGTGCCAGCCTTCAAATACTACAGCGACGTTAGACTTTTTTTGTAATGGTTTTACCCATACATGAGATGTACAATCATCAAATATTACAAGTAAATATTTTTGTTTATGATAAGATTGTATTGGAAAAGTCATCAAGTCACAGTGTATACGTTCAAAGGGTTGGGTAGCACGTTTTTCTGAAAGAGGAAAGCTTTGAGAAACAGCTTTTCCTTTTAGACAACCGTTACAAGGTTCTAAGTCTTTAGGAATTGTTAAGGGAGGGAAACCCTCTAAGTTTTTAGAGCCTAATTTTAATATTTGTTGGCTAGGATGACCCATCCGTTGATGCCAAATTTCATATCCAACAACATTAATGGTGGTCATCATTAATTTATAATTTGAAGGTTTAATAATTTGACCTTCTGTCCACATTAATGTTTCGTTACCATCTCCTGGAAATCCTTCCAGTGATGCGTTTTCAGAGCCTTCTCTGTAGAAAGAAATCCTATCATTATCTTGTTTTGCAATAAAACCTTGTTTACACAATGTTCCATTGCTTATTAGTCGTAGTGTGGCACTTGGCATATGGAGGACCGGATAAAGTTTCAATCTTGAAACCGAACCATTCTTAAGGGTGTGATCCAAAATCACAGTCCCTATACCTAATATATCTGCTTGATTATCAGCTGTAAATACTGAAGTAGGAACTTCATATTTTTTATAGCTGACAAAATCTTCTAAGTGTGCGGTAAAATGATGTGATGCACCTGAGTCACACATCCATATTGTAAGTCCTTTATTATTCTTATAACATTCAGGACATTTGCAAGAAGGTGATTTACTACAAGGTAGATTATATGGATCTTGAAGATGTCCAATGTTAATAACATTAGCACGTCTACGATTGTTTTCTTCTATTATGAATTCATCCAAGTTATATTGATTGTATAATTCAGAGAATGTTCCATAATTTGGAAGATTTTGAAGATTAGACATGTTTTGTCTGTATCTTTCATTTTCACGCATATTGGCATCAAAATAATATAAATTATGAAGATCAGTAGATCTTCTTGGTGTAGGGTTTACTATCGGTACATTTGATGGTATTACCGGTACAGTGTCAATAGTACGATTAGTTGGATAATCGTATAAATTGAAAAAATCTTCATAAGGCGTAATAGGCCTTGTTGGGATTTGAGATGATGCCATAGATTCTGGAGCCGTATGGTAAACAGAATCTTGATCAGATTGGTAAAAGTAATTTAAATCTGATGAACTTACAGATTCTGGTCGGAGGGATACAGTGTCATGGTCATTTACCATCCCTCTCAACATATTTTGTAAGTGTTCTAAAGTGCGTGCATTAGTATTCATTCTTCGAGCTTCCAAATTAGCTCGTCGAACTTGATCCACATAATATTGTCTGGTATGTACATACCACCAACTTATTTGTTCATCATCAAAGGAACCAGGCATTGGTTCTTCAGGCTCCTCATCGGTATAAAGTCCTTCATACCCTGAAGAATTGGCCTCAGATTGATGTGATTCATTATCTGTTTGATATCCTTCATTATCGGTTTGATGATGGGATATACTAGAGGAAGCAAAGATAGGACTAGCAAGATCGTCCACACTTTGAGTATCCTTAGTATCTGCAAATATTGCAGAATCAAAGATATCAGAGTAATCTGTTGTTTCAGTTCGTACTTTTTGTACATCTCTGGATACAGAATCTCCCGAATCTTCGGATGTCTCATCAATCCTCCCCATGAAGTCATCCGTGGGAACCGCACGAGTACCTTTGTACTTGTAAATCTTGGGGACAAATTCTTCATCAAAATCTGTCATTACCTGATCTCCAATTCTGGCAATCAGAGGTAAAGATGCTGATGTCGAAGATGCCATAGCATGCCCAGAACCAAGTGTTGATTGAGCTGCTGTGCGAGCAGCAAGTTTATTCGCACGATTCTTTGCTTTAGCTGCCTTATTGCGTTCCCAATTTGGTCCTTTAGACTGATTAGGGACTTGACCAGCCCATTGGGGTCTAAAAGGAGTCTGAGATTGGCCAGGTGTATGTTTTGGTCCATTAGATGGTCCACCTGTCGAAGTATGTTGTGTTGGGTTTCTTCGATTTCCCATTGGTTTTCTTCCACCTCTGCCTCGAAAGGATTTCCCACGATAGGAATTCCAAGGGGTGCGAGGTTGTCCTTGTTGCAATTGTTGGCGTGCCATATTTGCAACTACTTGAGAGTTAGAATGTTTATTCCCTCTCGTGACAACAGAAGTATTGGCATTGTTCCTGTTACCTTTCCTTCGGGACCATTCCTCAGATATGAGATTAAGGAATTCATCTACAGTGTCATCATCTGCGGAGTGTGCCAACAGATTTGCGACAAAGCTGTCCCAAGAAGGAGGTAAGGCGTGTAGGATCGTCATAATTTGCATTTTGACGGTTAAGGTTACACCTTGGTTTGATACTCTATTAATCAAGTCCATAAGTTGCGGAACTTGAGTGTTTGGATTGGAATTCTCTTTGAGTTTCCAGTCGACAATTTGTCTATAGAGTCCAAACGTAGCAGCCAGACCTTGTTTACCAAATTTATCCTTTAGAGACTTCCAAAGGACTTCGGCTTTATCATTTTTATCGTCAACAAGGTGTACTAGATTAGGTGCTAGTTTTAAGGTAATGTAACCTTTGGCTTTCATATTGTCCTCTTTAAATTCGACATATTCTTTGCGAATTTCTTTAAGGGTTTTTAATTGATCTGGCTTTATGTCAGATGTCTTTATTGCTGCCTTTTCAGACGGTTCAAGATCTCTGGGCCAGTCAAGTTTAGGATCAATATGTGCACCAAGACCTTGACTGTTCAAGTACGCAGTCATAAGTCTTTCGAATGCAAGCCAATTTGATCCGGTAAGGACAGGAACAATGGAGTTTATTGAATTGGAAGAAGACATTTTCTTACTTTGGTTAAGTTTGTTTAAAATCTAAGAAGATTTTTCGTAAGAAAAGGTTCAAATAATAATAAGGCATAAGAATATATGTGATGATGTAATTTCCGTCCTGATTTCTTAAGCTTAATGTTGTTCATGATAAAATGACAAGAATATAGTATTTTTACTATCTAGTGTCAATACTAGAAAGTAAACTAGGGAATATCTTTTTTACACGTCCTTTCAGGTATGTAATATCGAATTTCCGTCACTGGGTTAGATGCGAATCTAGCCCTCCTATTGTCTCTATCATCGACAGGTTTGTCGAAAATAGATTCTTTAGGTAATTTTATGTGAGGAAAGTCTTTATACCGTCCGGGAAGCCTTCCAGTTTCCTGCCATATTCCCATATCATTACTATATTCGTCAACAACCCTTTTCACTTCGGTTCCCTCTTGATTCGAAGGAAACACTCCAGCCGCTCTGCTTTGGGCTCGAGTTTTAGATACGATATATCCCCAACTTGCAATGTTGGGGGCGCATCTACTCCAGGTAGGTGTTGTTGACTTTCGCCATCCTTTTTGTTCTGTATTACGTTTTAGTTGGGTCTTATATACGTTAAAAGGTGTATTTACCTTTCCTTTTTTGTATATTTGAGTAATCTCCTCCGGAAGAGGAATTCTGCCCCTTTCGTCAGATGCGATGCCAAGGAAATGTTGGCGGTACGCATCCGAATCCAAAGCATTAGGGATATTCGTCTTATTTTTCCATTGACGATTACCCTTATGCCAGTCATTTTTGGTGACTGGCCTGAATTGGACATGGGCATTGTTTGGTGGTCCATAGGACCACTCTTCCGGTTTAGTGTTGTGGATCCAAGGCGATCCACGATCTTTGTTATATCGCCAACCTTCGTTGACGATAACAGGTCGTCCTTGTGGACGAGAGACTGGCCCAACAGCCTTCGCGGCCTTGGCGTATGAGACTAGATTATCTTTATGAGATAAAGATGCACACCTAGTATTTCTAGAAGACTGACCTGTTGGGCTCCGCATTGATTTGGGAGCCGTCGGGACTCCTTTATAGTTGAAGACGACTTTTTGTACACAGCGGTGTACATGGTGTATCGCATCGGGATGCGAACAGTGGCAGCCTTTTGCTGCATGAGGCATATATGGGCGCGAGCCCATGGGAACAGGATACTTTTTATAGTTCCTATTTAGCCTCACAGCTTGAGGCGCAGAAGTCGGAACAGGAAAACGTAATGAAGGTACCATTTCTGGTACCTGTGCCTTTGCAGGCGGCGGCGAATTCTTTGGTAAGGCCCTAACGGGGGCCTGGAGGTGCCGGGCGCCAGAGTTCGGCAAAGCGTTGCCAAAGGTGTTCTGGCGGGGGCTCCCGCGTGAAAAAGTCGGTGTGCCAGGGGCAACACCAGTGCGGGACAACAACGAAAAGGAATTTTCGAACGACACTTTTATATAAAATGAAAAAATGAATTTAAAAATTTTGCTGAAATCAGGAGGTTTAATCATCACATAGTTCTTTGGATAAGATCAAAAGAAAGGAATGGGCGTTCAGAGCCTTCAGCCCTTACTAATCCCAGAAAACAGATAATTTGTACGCAAATTGGATGTTTCGGCACAAGTTTCGCACATCATTGTTTCTTCTTGTCATGCATGTTGAATTTGGTACTAATCGTTATGAAAGGTGTTATATTAACCAAGATCTATGTCACATTGGTATCCACTTCGATGTTTTTAGCATCTAATAACGCAGTATTACATTTGCGTGGGATATGATCCAATGTAGGTAAGAATAGCCAACCTAAGCGTCTGACAATAGATTAAAGACTCGGGGATCGGCCCTTGTCCCTTCTTAAACGATCAAATGATAACCGTTTAATCTCTGGAATAACCATGACGATAACGACTACATTCCCAAATGCATGAGATAAGTCCATCACTTAGATGGTCTATGGGGTCTCAATCCCCCACTAGACGTGTATGTACAAGTATTAAGAATTAATCTAGACACCGCTGGGTTACAGCTGAGTGTATTCCTAATCTAGAGAAGTCCCTAAGGGCGCATTCTCGATAGGCAGAGTGTACGGTCCACAATGTGACCTCATCTCACCCCTTATACTAGAATCTATTATTTACTTGTACATATATTAGGTATTTTACAGGATCGAAAATCCTGATGATGGTATAGCATGGTTCAATACGTCCAATCACATCACACTGCCCAAGCGGAATACAGTGTGGGACGTTACCCTTTTATACGGTAGGTAATAACCGGTGAAGTTCACACTTCACAAGTGAGCCAATTTCTATTGACGCAGTAATGGTCCACTGCGAGATTTTTAAGGCGATCTAAGCCGGTTTTTAACGTCATCCAAGACTGTCCCTTGTACAGGGATACTCGTAATTTAGACCGCTGAGTAATTAACGGGGTCCCCTTAGCCCTGGGTCCGGGCGTATACAATCCAGGTAAGCGGATGACTCTGAGTCTATCCCTCACTTCCCAGAAGGGTTAGCCAAGTGCGGTGACTAATCTAACAAGAAAATGAAAACCACACTGGGCGCCTCGCCCAGTTACCTTTGTTTTACCTTTTCTCTCCGTCAATGACTTGAGAGTGTGCGTCGCTTGGCTTCACAACCAATAGCGCCAAAGGCGTCTGGTTTCGGGGCCCATAACCTGTTGAAACTAGGGGTAACAAGTCCCTAGCGAGCAGCGCAGTCTAGTACATGGAATGTACTACTTACCGAGTGTGGTGTGGAGTTGTTAAGAGCTTACTGGAGCTGGGGCTCAACAGTAGACAGTAGAGAGGATAATAGGATAAGGATTGACGCTACTAGAGTACAGTTTATATACTACTAAACTACAAATAAGTACAAAGAGTCTTATCAGTATGAGTCAAAGGTATTTGACTCATAAGGCGTCATTCCACAGCAATGCACAGCTATTGTACAGCAATGCATAGCTTTGCGCAGCACTTGACTCATCAATTATATTGACTGACTCATCACATTATCAATCTTCAATGTGATAGGTTGATAACCATAACGTATATATGTCTTCTATTCTCATGTCAACATATATTCACATCATCAATAGTTCCACTATTATGATTGGATGATCTTATGAGAATATCTCTAAGATATTCTCATGTCAGAATATGTTCTCATCATCAATCATCCACTATTATGATTGGTAGATGAGTATGAGAATATGTCGAATACATTCTCATGTCAATATATTATCTCACACTCAATCATCCACTATTATGATTGGTTGAGAGACGAGTAAGTAACTGAGCGTTATTACATTAGTTAGTGTAAACTAATGGTATCACTTATATTCACTATATACTGTATGTATATCGTATAATATAAGTTCAACACTAAGAATCTCGGATTACGAGGATTACGAGTAATCAGCTCGGAATCCGAGCTGATTACTAGTAGCAAAAGAAATGGCAGACGACTCACCAAAACATGAACTCGTATTCCGAGCTCACTCCGAGCTCAGTCCGAGTAGAATCCGAGTTGAGCTCGGAATATAGTAGGATTGTCTCTGCTCGGACTGAGCTCGGATTCCGAGCTCAGTCCGAGTGTTCCATATAGAGTCCTACTGCTAGTCCAGCTCGGACTCAACTCAGAATATGAGTCAAGTCCGAATAGTCCAAGCTCAATTCTCGTGCACAATTCCGAGCAGCAGGGGGGGCAATGGCAACATTGGCATGGCCCTATATACATATGACCATTATGTTTGGCACTATTTGGTACTATTTGGACTTCTTTACATGTCCAATAAAATCCCAAAAAATATGTAAAAAATGCGGAAAATTCACATGATTCAGGTCATATAAAAATGATGAAACCAAACAAAGCCAAACTTGAGATATTTGCAAAATACTTTTTCAGACGCTTTGTGTAAAAAATGGCAAAGTCTGCAAAAAATCTTGAAAAATGCGGAAAAATCATGTGATCCAGGTCATATAAGAATGGTGAAGCCAAACAAAACCAAGCTTGAGATATTTGCAAAACACTTTTGCAATGCAAGTGAGAAAATTTCAAAAATGTAGAAAAATCATGTGGTCCAGATTCCACTGGTCATAGAAGAATTGTGAAGCCAAACAAGGCCATTGTTCTGAGTAGCTATGCAGATCAACATGAAAATTTGATACTGATACCTGCCTCCTACAATGCTTCAATCTTTAAATGTATGTATGTACCTGCTCTCCTTCCCTTGTGGCACTGCATGAATTACCACATCCATGAAACAGATTCACCAGCAATAGTGATTTCCAACTTCTTGTGAAATTATCTGAGGGTGCCATTTGATATTCCCATGATAGTTGAGTCTTTATCCAATATAGCATCCTTCAAACAAGTGCAGACATGTACCCTCATAAAATAAAGGAGATTGGTGGTAATAAACACCAGAAACTGGCTTTTTCAACTCCTCTCAGATTATAATTTGGCTTGACAATCTCAAAGATTCAACCACAGAGTCATGCTCAACTTGTTCCAGGTTAATATACAATAAAATCTGAATCACTAAATCCTGCTCATCTGATGTGGAACTGGAACACTATTAAATGGAGTATTTGCAGCAATGGAATCTGGCAGAAATCTGGTTACTGGTATAAAATTCTAAAATGATAGAGACAGAGACAACCTGAGTCCATCACAGGCTCACAGAGAGCTGTCCAAAAACCAGCCACCTGGACCAGGTTGCACCCCATCCAAAGATTCCATGGAACAATGTTCTGGCCAGGTGATAAAGTGTGGTGGGTTATTCATGTCTACTGAGTGCTTTCCAAGTCACAGGTAGGAAAGATATTCAGTCTCAGTCCATGCCAACAGACTGTGGTTACTACTGGACTACTAGTAGTAGCTGTGCCAGGTGGGGCTTTCTAGATGCTTCTGGTGTGGAAGCTTTCTGGGCAGGCAAAGGTTCCAAACATGATCATAACACACTGAGTATCAATATGGTGTAACTGATAGGGCTAGTAAGGAATGACAGGGGTATACCCCAGACATTCCCTGATGGTGTTAAAAACCAGTACTCATAATCATGTACCATCATTAAATTACCAAGAACTCATATCCACCCCCCTTCTCTCCTTGACTTCAATACAAACACCTCACAATCTCCAACCCTAGGTTATCATTTATTCATGAGCTCTAAAACTGTCTGCAATGTCATACTAGGTGATTGGTTGCTGTTGTCAACAGGCAGTGGGATTGTAGAAGTTGACTGTGACACTGTACACAACCAGATCATCTGAGTCAGACCTCAACTGGTACTGACCATTGCAAGTCACTGCAACTGACTTCTACTACTGACAGCCATTCATAACCACCAGTAGGGAATGACAGGTGTACACCTCTGGTCATCATTTACTAACCACCAGCAACTCTGCATGTCCTTGATCACATCATGAATTTTGTTCATTTTCTAAGATTACACTCTGAACATCTGAAGAAGTATTTTGCAAATATCTCAAGTTTGGGTGTGTTTGGTCTCATAATTCCTATATGGCCTGGATCACATGATTTTTCTGCATTTTTTCAGGATTTATTTGGAATTTTATTGCAATGATAAACAACTGAGAATAAGCTCAGATTGGGTTCAGAGTCTGACTTGAACTCAGCTCGGACTCCACTCGGACTCCACTCGGACTGAGCTCGGAGTCCGAGTGCACTCCGAGTTTGCACTCGGATTCACCTCAACTCGGACTGGGCTCGGACTCAGCTCGGATTCTACTCGGATTACTAGTACTCCTTGGACCCTACTCGGAATGGGCTCGGACTCTACTCGTATTCCTCGTAATCAGCTCGGATTCTACTAGGATAGGTGGCTCAGTGTTAACTGCTGTGTTGTGGGCGCATAAAAGCGGGATTTGTCTAGAGTATGTTCTTTCGCGCGATGCCCACTCAATTACACCACTACGATCAATTCTTTCTGAAATGGGCACAACCAACGGTTGGTGACAACTGATGCCGAAAAGAAGATCCAAAAAAGTAGTGTTATCAGACTCCTGTAAAATACACGTTAGAAACTCCCATATGAAGCTGTCTCGGTTTCTTTCGCTTCTTCGCCCTCTTCCTTCGCCCCTTTAGAACCGTTTTGAGAGCTACGAGACGCGAAGCACGTCAGAGTTTGCTACTATAGGAAAACCAGACATAAAGTCACCACTCCCTTCTTCAACTCTGGTGGTTCCGTCAGACATATACGCCGGCTTGATCCCGTTTTCAACGATTCTGGTTGCTATGTAGAAGAACCCCATCAGATAACTGATGCTCTCTCCAGCTTCGTTGGTGAGCAACTCACCGTCCTTCTGGCGCACGGCGATGAGGAATTGGTAGATTGACATGGAAGCATCTTCGATTCTTGATGTCATGTTCTTTAATGCAGGCTGGTGCATGCCAAGTGTTCCATTGCGCCGGCGTTGGGAGTCGTTGGTGTCAAGCTTGACGATGATGAGGTCAACGCGATTCGGGAGGCGGTGTGTGCTACAAAAGCGAAGTATTGGACACGAAACCTGAAAAAGGGTTAAAAAAAAAAGCTTGACACCACGAAATTAGACCAGAACTTACACGTTCCCATCCTCCAAGAAAACCTCCAACATCAAGAAGCCAAGCTCTGGCGGTAGCTTCTCAACGTTGTTGCCGGGCCCTGATATCCAGCTCATCAAGTTTCTACCTGGGCAATTCTCTAAAGCATGGACGCAATACCTTGCAATCCATCAAGATCTTTTATCGCGGCCCATCCCGCAGGTGCTTCGAATCGCGCCTCCCTCCGCGAGCCAGGATCAACATATGGAGAGTTTGCAAGTTGTGATCGTGGAAAAGCAAGTGGGATAATAGGCTTGCTCGTTCGCGAGCGCCTCGGACCCTGCCACGCAAAGCGGTGGCCCACACCTCAAGTCAATGTTACGCAGTTAACTGTTACGGCGATTGCCGAGCCGCGTCTTGCCAAACATTGACAAATATCTCACAGTGTCACCCGCAAGCTCACTCAGTAGTAGTTGTTGGGATTATGGTGTGCGCGGCTATGATTGAGCCTGCGCGTGGTGCTGCCGGTGCGATAGAGGTAGCCCGGGGATGTAGAGCCTAGCTATCTCCGTATTTATATATTGTCTCTATTGATTTCGGGCAGAGACTCGGGAAAGTCCTCTGCTCGCCCAGAGCCCAACAATCCCCCTCGAGCTCAGGGCTTTCCTAGCTCGTTTTTCGCTGAGAGAACATTGCTCTCGGCGGCGGAATTCCATTTATCCATTATTGTGACTTGTCACGTCACGCGCGGCTTTGCGCTGTATCCGCCAACTGTCTGCCTGGACTCTCCGTAACGGTAATGGAGTCCCATAGGCAATTAGATCGTATTCACTAGGCAAGTGGTATCGTTTTTGGAGCTGTTGACCAGGGATGGTGATGGTATTTCTTTTAGATTTTCGCCACGATGCTAAAAAGAGTTATTAGGCGAGAATTTCATGTCGCCCAGACTTGCAGCACAGTCGTTATTGCTATCGCCAGATTTTCGGATTCATGGACCCATCCTCGTCTCCTCAGCCATGCTGTCAAGTCTCCACCGCTTTCTTTTGTCATAGCCTTGGCTTGCAAAGAAGTTTTCACTCTGGGGCTATTCGACTGCTCCTCACTGCCATTTGATTCTCGTAAACGAGGGCGTGAGTTGGAAATGAAGTGAGAACGTTATTTGGTGGTGAGGTTTCGATATTATTTCGCTTGCGACTCTATTCATACGACGCAGAGCGGGTTTTATGAAGTGACTGCGTGTATTTCTGCTCACCCTTTCAGGCAAGCGCCTTGGCTGAGTTGTTTTGCATTCGACAACAGTTTTGTCCATGAAGCTTGTATCTCCTGAGCTTTATTTCACATTCGGTACGTCCTTCGTTATTTCTTTTGGACGACGGGCTCATCTCCATGAGATTAGCTCGGCTCGGTTTGCTTCCCCTTCCGGTGACTCTTGAATATGCTCGCGTTCTATCAAGCATCATACGTGGCGGACTGGCGTTCTTTGGACGCTGTGATATATGTGGTTCAGCGGGTAAGTTTGTTTTCATTTCCCACTCGTCCGCTAACGTTTTCTTCGTTCAGCTCCCTTTTCCCCTTTCTCGTGCTACGACGTGTATACAGTGTCGCTTTTGTACGTTTTTGATGCCCTTTCTCCCTTCCATCTCTCCAGCTCATCATTGAGTCTAGATCCCCGCTTCCGGTGTTGCAATATGTAAGCGTTCACCGTCTCGCTCCTATATGTCTCAAGAAGCTTTGGCGTCCCTCAATGTGCTAACTCCCGGCCTCCCCCTCACGTTGAGGGGTATACATATGCAGTTTTTTGCATTTTAATTGTGCAGGAGTAGTGACGTTGGAGCGATGAATAGAAGCTGTTTCAACATACGAGGGATATTCAGAAGGTATGCCTCTGCTTTCGTCTTCTTTTTTCGTACGGCTTATGTTGTTTGCCAGTACTCGGAAGAAGGATGGTTTGGAGTGCTGTGGGCGTTTGCACGAGGGATGGTTTTGTTCTCGATGCATATGTCATATAGCTTTTCGCGCCATTTTCGTTGTGCTCTATTTTTCATCTGAAATGTGTTTTTTATTCGAGGCTCATATACTCCTCGTGATCTTTCACAAGCGTTTTCTCGTGTATTTATTTCTCGGACATTAGTGCGCGACTCTGGCTCGAGTCATCTGGTGACGAGCTCTTGCTATGATGCCTGAAACGCGAATAGTTGTCCTTATCTGGACCTCTCCCGCACCTTTCCCGCACCATTCAAGCGTATTCTTCCTCTTTGGGATTTCGGGATTATTTTCCCGCTTCATCTGACCATGTTCACTCCAATCATATTTGGAGGAATAGCACGGTTGCGCTGCTGGAGCCGAAAAGCTGGCTCTGGCAACTAAGCGTGGAATATGCTGACAAAGCGGTTAGTGTGGGCAACTGCACCGTGTCCTCCAGAGCTGATCAAGTATCAATATCTTGCCCCACCTTCACCACAGCTGATCCATGTTGGGATTTGGATACGGTTACGGATAATATAAGTTGATTAGTCAATATACGAGGGCGCACGATGTCTTAGATGGGGGTGAGCACGTTATTATTAGCTGCACAGCCTTTACGTATTTATACGAACTCTACTGATTTCACTCGCAGCTCGGACAATACCGACGCTCGCCGTTATTTCCAACAATCCATAATGCCCTAGACCCCAGACTATGTTCCTGTGCCCTCCAGTTTATTATTATAGCCAAAAAAAGGATGGCCTCGGACATGCCACGCAAAGCGGTGGCCCACATCGCCAAGTATCAATATCATTGCTTACATAACGTTCTTCATCCAGCCGTCTTTCTAACTATAGGTGTAGATCCAGCCTGGAATTTTCAACCATTGAACAAAATTACTCTGGCTGACTCATTATGTCTATGGGACTTTAAGCTTTACGCCTCTTATATCTAGTTTTCAAATATGTGGAATTCTGCCTTCTCAGGGTGACGGTGACGATACGTAAAATCAACCAACAACCAATTGAATCAAGTTAATACACCGGGTTCATTGCGGTAAGGTCCCAATAGTACTCATTCAGTTCAGAAAGGCCTAGTCTAGCCCTTTACATAAATAAGAGCAGCTGATCGATGATTGGTTGATCAATTGAATAACATTTCGCTTCATGCTCTCAATACGCAAGTGCCCGAGTGCACCTCCAGGCCCAGCCTCCACTGGGTCTAGTTTTTTTACTTCCGACGAGCTCCGGAAAACTGGAAAATAATTGCGAGTGTTACTTAAACGTTCAACACCGCAATCCCAATAAAAAATCGGTGACTGTTCAGCATTTCGTTGTGGATTGAACGTAATCTGATGTGGACTCGTGCTTGAACCCAGCACTCGTCGCTGCCAACCAGAACATTATTAGTTTTCTGTGAGCGTGAATTAGTTCTCACTGATGACCGTGCTGGCAGAATGCTGGACTCCAGCCGTGTCAGTACTGCGACGACCTGGTAACATGGCTCGAGCGTGGGAGTGTATAATGCAACGCCCGTCGCAGCACAGCTTTGACTTGGCCGTCGACCCTGCAGGAGGCTATTCCAATGCAGAACGAACCTTCGAGCGAACAGCTCCGCCAGAAATTCCGAAGTCTCACAACCCTACTCCGTGTTGTCCTATCTCTTCGCATAGGTTATCCGACGTCGTCAGGTGATGCAGCACCCTCATCATTGACGAATAGTCATCACGTACTTGAAGCGATAGCGTCTATCCTAATAATTGATCTTGAAGTTGTCGCTGTTATGGCTTTCTCTGATGACAGTGGTGGGCTTGTGATGCAGAATCAGGCACCCACTAGTCCGAGCGCATCAACACTGCCAGTAGGTCCTTCGAAAATGATGCTCCAACTTACATTAATGTCTCATTCAGAGCCAAGTCGATATCGAGCAGAATGACGCTGTGCCTTGCGATATTCCAACGCCACTCATTTCGCCTGTTGTTGCGAACGATAGTACCAACGGTTCGTCTCCATCTTGACAGGCGTCGCAAATGTGGATTCTGATGCTCAATGGTCCAGGCTTAGGGAATTTACACCCTGACATTGACACCGACACCAACAATGTCGATTTTCAAAACCTGAAGGTTGCTACTGTCTCTAATTCGCACTCCCCGAATGGAGTCTCACAAACAGAGTTTTCTCTTCTTGAGGGCAAGGATTTATGGCCTGAGGTTAAAGCCGGTAAATTTGAGAATGTACTAAACAGGTTTGTTTTCTGTTACTATTATTTCCAGTACTGATGGACAATTAGCCAACAAGGGTTGTCAGATCACCTAAAAACCATATGCTCTTATCTCCAGGTGTACAAGAGCTCAACCACAAAAGATAGATCGGATATTGCAACCGCTTTTTCTCGATATCTTATCATAACCTGCTGGAGGAAGATGTATAGAAGAATAAGCAGCTGGTCATCTTTAGGGCTTTTGCACACCTTAAGGGCTTTTGACGAAGGAACATTACAAGGGATGGCACACAAAGCGGAAACGGTGGATGATGACGCGGACGAGGACAGGGATACAAGACAGGAACCAAACAATGATCGAAGCCTGGCTCTCTTCTTATCTACCAGTAATCAAGAGACACTCGAGCTTTTAATGGCTGAAGACAGCAAGGCTCTTCAAGCTGCTACTCGCCTTCAGGCAGTTGCGTGCGAGTCAAACAACATATACCGCCCTGACACCGTTGTCGATTTTCACATCTTCTTTACTTCCCTCCTCATTAACTACGCTAAGCAATTGGCGGATCTGGCCAAGGTCGGCGGGTGGGGTCAACGCGGGAAATCTGTCGATGCCACTAAAATCTTATCGTCAGCACGCATCTTCTTGCCTTTTGCCCTAGCGCTCTATAATGTCGCACACTCGAATGCCACGCGCAAGCATCTGAAGATGCTCAATAACAGCGGACAGCTGTTTTTGCCCACAGCTCATGAGGCGTCGATATATATGGAGTTCGGTCGGACCCATGGGATTTTTTTCGGAAGAACAGATACCACCGCTCAGGCTCCTGCGAATGAGGCTCAGAATGACGATCCAGAAGACGTGTCGAACGAGGAGAATGATTTATGCACAACAGAGTCGACAACAACCACAACGGTGTTCAGGAGATGGATAATGACTTTCGTCAGCCACCTCTCAGCGAAGCGCGTCCTCGAAAAACACGTGTCAGAAGTTCTGCCAATGAATGCCGAGGTCGATCTCCGCCTCCTTTCAGTGAAACGCCCCCAGACGAGTCCTGATTCCTGGGATCAAATGAAGGATATAATTCGTAAAGCAGTGGAAAAGGGTAACACCAATTCGCTGAGTATGACAGTTTTGGATATTGCAACAATACTCGATACCCTCACCAATCTTATTAAAGATTGCCTCAGTTCTCCCAATAGCACGGACGGCCGCCATCCCATCATCCAGTTATTTGAGCTGCGGGATAACCAAGTAAGGGGGCGACTTGCACGTTGATGCATGCTGACGGTCGTTGGAGGTCGTACCAAGACCAATTTCAAAATTCCGTGGAAGTCAACATTGTGAGGCCATATTGGCATCGTTCAGTATGTTCTATGCCGCCGCGAAGCTCGTGGATGATAACGCAGAATTACTGAATATCACCAAGGTATTTTGCACGCCCACTCCTCTCGGCTGGCTTGACTCTGGTGCAGAAACTGAACAACGTCAGAATTGGGGTTTCGAAGCTCTGTTGCCCAGTCTGTTGGGATCTACTATCGATTTTGCAGAATCAGCGTTCGAAGAAAGGGTTGCCAAAGAATCTGTTTGTTCACGGCCGTCATCCCACGCTTCACGAAGTTGATTTGCCTGATTGGCTTCCCTCCGATGTACTGACTGCAATGGTCAATTGGTACGAGTCGAAGTTATACGAAGGGCTTTGTAATCTGGAAAAGATGGTCGAATCACAAACGGAACGCCGATCACACCGGCGCAATCCCTCTGGGCAAAGCGAACGTTCAGTCAAAAGTGATACCAGTGACAATTTGGAGCCCAAGCAGTTCAAAGAAATTGTAATGGAAGCTATACAAACGCAAGCTGCGGCCGCGGCTGGCCCTTCCTGATGACTTCCAAGCCACCATGCCGTGAGTTTAACCTTTTCTACATTGCATTAGGGCTAACTATCACTACTAGCAATCACTATAGCACCCCGTGGAAATCGATGCAGAACTAACAGATCGCACTATCGTCTACAGCCACGCTAGCGTTTTACTAGTTTTTTATTTGTCACTATAGGTTTTAAATGACTTATAGCATAGAATGCCATTTTGTTCGTGCTCAGGTAGCCCTACACTCCGTGAGAATTTCAAGTTGCAGGACTGCACTGTGGTACTCGGTACTGCCTGAAGCCTTTCCACTTCGTGATGACCGGGACGTACTACGGAGATATGCTCACGAGTCAGGCCTGAAGGCCTGGTCTCTTTCCCACCGTGCAACCGGCATGCTCCGGATCGTCTATATATCTGTTTTACCAAACCGCTGGTTTGCGAGGCTCTAGTTTCCCTCTGTGGTGCCGAAGAGAATGCCTGTTCTTTCCTGACCGCAGGAATCACCCGACTCCTCACTTACATCTTATGTTCGACGGCGTTCAAACGTCATATCGAGGTCATTTCAAACGACGGGCAGAAGATCCTGACCCATCTGATGCCTATCTACGCATATCATGATGAGTATCTAGAGTATGGGTACGAGAACGGGATAAGGCGAAATACCACGCGAACCACGCCAGCTACCGAAACCACACCAGCTAGCGGAACCTGAAACAACGACAGCTACCGAAACCACGCCAACTACCGAAACCACGACAGCTACCGAAACCACGTCAGCTGGAAAACCCGACGTCGGCTTCGGCGAGTCCAACGAGAACCAACGCGATGTTGACCCTAACATGAAATTGTTGGAATCGAGCAAGGTATGCAGATGTGCATAGCCTAAACACCGTGAAAAGGCTGATCAAACTGATGTAGGTTGATGTCCATCACAAAATTGATATATAAAAATTGGGTCAGAACTTTGATTTTTCAAATCATCGCAAGGCGCAATTTGGAATTTCTTGGCGCCGGGATACCTAAACAACCTGACGTCAAGATAAGATTTCTCGACGTCAACCACTTACAGTACAGGCGGCCGACTTGGTCCCAGTACCGGCAAGTCATGACCCGTGCACTTTTGGATGGATCGGATAATCAATCAGGCCCACTGGGCTGCTATACCAGAAGGACACACCATTGATCAAATTATTGACGTCTTGGAACGTAAGCTGATCAGTGAAGACCCCGGGTCGTGGAACCAGGGCGAAGCATTCAGGATTGTAAAAGGTTTCCAGAATTTGAAAGAAGATAAAGATCCTCCAGGACACCCATTTTCTGCGATCATGCATTGCGAGGCAGTGATTGCGGCACTTGCGGAGTATTTTCGTCGGCGTAAAGACCAATCGAAAATGAATCTCAATAACGACAAGGAGCTGCGCGAAGCTTGTCTGGTACGCATCTTGTGCATCACATGGAAGGTCCTTGATCGACCGTCATCTTTAGGAACTGGAAACAGGAACAATATCAGTATCAAAGCTTTGCTGCCCTGTATGCTGGCACCTTTTAACAAAGGTTCTCGGGAAGACGTCATCAATACAGGCTCGCGGCTGCCACTCCGTAATATACCCGGTGGTTTTACCTGATTGGCTATCTCAAGAGGATGAAGCTTCGATGCTGCAGTGCTTCCGGCAATACTTACGCCGTCACCTCATTGAATTCATAACGGAAGGGAATAGCCCGGTAGTCCCGAGCCCGCTTGGACAGAGTCGCACTGTGCAGAGCGATGCGTCAGGTATTAGTACTTCAAGTAGCAACAATTTTGAACCGCAAACGCAGAACTCGGACTTGGACGTCAACAAGCCACCAGCCTGGTATGATACTATCTTGGAAAATTTGCCTAGGTCGTTGAGAAGAACGCGAGCATCAATCCGTGGCCAAATTCCGGTCAATCCGTGACCAGATTGTACTATTACTTTGAACTTTCCTATGACTATGCCGTATTCCTTTGATTATAGCTCCCTGAATGACAGCAGCAGTGGGAGAGTACTGAGCTCAAAGTATGCCTTTTACTATATTCCCTTTACTGTAACCACCGTTCCATGCTTAGTATTCATTTCAGTTCACTCTTATGTCTGCTATGTGCATATGTGACGTATCGATATTTTTCTGTATTACTACTAGTTCAGTGTTGAACGTTTGAGTCCACAACTGCAAGGGCTGCAAGGAACTGTTCATAGATATAACCTGTGGATGAACAAGTAATGAGAGGATGGACGTTTGATTGACACGGCCATAGTAGTATAAGAGTGCCGTCACGCGTGACGTGCCTACCAAATTGGGCGAACGCGCTGGTCAACGTGGGTTGGGGGGAGAACAAGACGATATTGTGACCGGCCTTATAGAGAAAAATGACAGAAGGACGCGTTGGGGAACTTTCTATCGCGAAAATACTGAATTAAATCAATCGTTTAGCGTGCGAGGCACGAATTGAGAGAAATGGAGCACTTACGGGCCCGGTGATAGAAGGAATGGCACTGGATGCGTGTTTCGTGCATAGAAGGTTGAAGGATGAATTTGAGTGAAGAAAAAAGTGAGAAGCCAACGATAGAGGGGTCGCATGCGCCGAATAAGAGAGAATGTGCCACCAGCATGGCAACAATGTCAGCGAGAAAGCGAACGACGTGGTATTAGGGCTGGACTTACTGAGAGGAATGCTTCCAAATTCCATTGAGCAACTTTCTATCGTGAAGATACATAATTAAAGGAATCGGTTAGCGTGCGAGACGCAAATTGAGAGAATGGAGCACTTACGGGCCTGGTGATAGAAGGAACAGCACATGATGCGTGTTTCATGCATAAAAAGTTAGTGTTCATTCGCCTCTTACCCCTCCACCTGAATCTTTTCTTTCCCAGTTCCCCCCCCCTTCCCTTTCTTCCTCACTTAGCTCTCTGTTGAATAATTCATCCTCAACCTGCCTAAACACCTTATCAGGAAGTGGCTTTGTGTATCTGATGATGAACAGATGAGGATTGAGAGAGAGACAACCTCCAACCTTGATATGCTTGCCTTTCAGTGATGTCATTCTTAGGTTTAAATAACCTTTTTGTAGCTGCCTGGAGTGCATGATCTAGCTTGCAGGTTCCCCTTGTGGCTCTGGGGGACTTGTCTACCTACACATAGTTGGTCAGACTTCTCTTAATCCTCTTGATTGTCCCTAGTTCGCCTTTTACGCCATGGGCCAGAAGAAGCTCTGAAGCTCCACAACAGCGAATTAGGATCTATTTCTTGAATTGCGCGCCAGAAGAAGCTCTGAAGCAGCGCAACATAGATCAAGACACAGAGAGGGGGGAACAGAGCAGTCATCAAAACTAGCCGAATAGATCATACCTTGGGCATAATCCCAGCTGAAGTTGACTGCTGTTGGATGATGGTAACAGTGTGAGACGAGCCTAGAGAGCCTCGATGGAGCGCGCAGAGAGACAAAGAGAGACAAAGAGAGACAAAGAGAGCCTAAGAGAGCCTAAGAGAGCCTAAGAGAGCTTGAGAGAGACTCAGGTCACATTTCGCACTGGGACTCAGCGTCTCTCCTCTCTTCACCTTCCTCTTATGTCATCCTCACGCAGAAACCACAGGAGTTAGACGTTGCGTCGCTCCCAGGGGCTAGACTTTCGGGTTACCCTTTCTCAATCGAACATGCGCACCATCTTGCTGATTTACTGATTGGCCAGGCTTACCTTACTCTTTCAACGGTTCATTCATAGGTTAGATTCCATGCAACCTTTGTTGTGTCGCTTATGATCGGTTCCTCAGGTTGTCGAAGGAAGCCAGGTTGTGAATTGGTTTTAAAACGGGAATGTAACACCTGAACTGCAACCGAATGTCCATCCTCGTTCATCCACAGTGGATGGCGACGACGTGGATTGCTGCTAGCATAGCGGAAGAATCGTCGGGAGCATCGGCGACTGCCAAAAACGCGGTCGAGGTATGGAACCTGAGCCTCCAGCGTCTCTTTCTTCAAAATTCTCCCAGGTCCTCCCTGAATGCGTTCAAGCCGAGATAGGTGTCTTGTCCGCAGCAGCGACTTCATGTGAGGGATTTGGTCTTTTCGTCCTGAATTGGATATCTCCCGGAGACCAGCCTTGAATCTGCTGTTTTCCTGTAGTGTCAAGAGTTACCGGCACATTCTGCCCAGCTGGCCCGGGCTGGGACGATCCATAGTGACTTGAATACGCCATTTACTAAATTTGCGTCTCGTAAGCTGACCGGTCGCTCTAATTCTTTATCACCGCGATAGAAAGTTGCTCCATGAAATTCAGAAGCTTCAATATGTCCAGTTCTGATACCGCGTCGTTTGCTTTCTTGCTGACGTTGTGCGCGTTGGTGGCGGGTTCTCTCTTATTTGCCAGCGCATTCGAGTCCTCTACGATCGGCTTCGAGCGTCCTTCTTTATTTTCAACGCATCCTCCAACTTTTTATGCATGAAATGCGCATCCCGTGCCGTTCCTTCTATCACCAGGACTGTAAGCGTTCCATTTCTCTCAATTTGCATATTGCAAGCTAACCGATTCCTTTAGTCCCCTATTTTCATGATAGAAAGTTGCTCAATACATCCTTTGGAAATTTTCCTCCATACCGTCAGTCGCGATACACTCGCGTTCGCCCAATTTGGCAGATACATATCCAACTGCAGGCTCACCTTCCTCGCAGTTATCTCTCCTCTCGCAACGTACGCCTACGAACGTAATCGTCAGGTGTTGTTTGGCGGGTTTGATCGCACGTCACCCGTTCCACGGAAGGAGAGAATCGGCATAGTTCTGGCAATTCTGGCAAGCTGACACACGTTTTGCGTTTGCAAGTCACTGAAAAATGTCATTGGACATCAGATTCCGCCTAAAAGCGTTCACTCGCGTACGTCTTGATTGCTATATTGAGCTCTACCCCCGTAAGTCACCATTTTGCCTCTTTCTTGTTCTGCACGCCACTGAATCGGTTTTGCCCCGTTTTTCCCTGATAGAAGGCTGTGAACGCCATCCATGTACATATCCTGCCTCGCTCAAATTCCGTCGTCCTCGCTGTAGCCAACGTTCTTTGCTTTGGCAGCTTTACAAGTTCAATCGCTCTGCGTACGCATCTCTTGTATTTCGTCTTTATTAATAAATCATTTGGGCTGCGGTGTGAGCTCTCTTTTTTCTTCGAACGTTGCACTAAGTCTTGTCTTTTTGTATTCCTACTTATGTGTCAACAACCTCAATTTGTGACGACTCAAGCTAAGCTAATACGTAAAGAATTCTTGCTATGTACGTCTTTTCCGGAACAACGATTTGGAGTGAACCTTCAAGTAGTTTTTTACGACACCTATCCACTGCCGAATCTCTTCATTGACCTCCTTGTTTTTGCTCTTCTTCCGCAGCTCACCCCACAATTTCAGTTCCTCCTTCAGGTCCTTGAAGTAATCCTGGTAGTGTTCAAACATATTATCGTCTAACTCCTCTTCGTTCATAGTCTCTGACTCAATCTTGTACATCTTCCTTGCCACGTCAAGATCTTCAATACGGCAAAGCTTCAGCCCAGTATGGCAACTTTGGCTAAAGGTGAGTACTGCGTGGATCGTCCCTCCGGGCAGGATAAAACGTGTTTGTTCATCGTCCAACAGCAACAACTCCAACCCTTCTAATCGATCAATGGCGTCTTCGGTTGAAAAGGTAGTGAGCCCTGAAAAATGCTCTCGCACGTAGATATCAAGATTGCTCGGGGTGGGAGGCCAACAAAGCCAGAGTTTTCGTCCATTGATATGCTGGATGAGCTGGGACGATCCGCAGTAATCTGTATGGGGGCCTGTGATGGCTCCTATCGGGATAAGACAGCTTGCCCAGGCCCACGGTAAGAGCGAGTCATGGTCTGATTTCTTCTTTTCCGTTTTCCTCTCGCACACAAACTCCGTACAGTCCTCGACCAGGTTCGGTAATAGGTTAACTTTATCTAGGCCAGAGGATGATGCAGGAATGGTGAGAGCGCCAATCTGGAGAACCTTTTCACCCGAACTGTCTCCAGACAAGGGAAACAATTTTAACAGCTTTTCGATCGGGGTGTGGTTTGCGGGACCATTGCGTAAAAAATTGACAATACTGGCATGGTCGCCATTTCTTCTCGCCTCAGATAAGTCCGTTATGACATGCGACATGTCTGGTTTGTCCGAGTCCTCCTTCGAGAGGTGTCCGGCACTCTGAGCTTGGATAATGATGATATGTTTTAATTCTGGCCCATGTGGCCATGAAGGGACCGATTCCGAGGACCTGGATAGGACCGTCACTAACTTCGAAAGGATTTTCCGCCCTTGTTCATGCAGCGTTGGGTGCGCAGCGTCGGTGATATCCTTACTCTGCCACCGATGATATTCTTCCATGATCCATGAGGGAGCTAAAATATATTTTCAGAGACTTGTTTCTTGGTAGAGAGGAGCGGATCATATTACTGCTGCGATCGAAGGTCATCGAGTCTGTTCGAGCTCGTTTTTTCGGTTTTTGTGAGTCACCATCTATCGTTGCTAGGTAAGAATGCTTTCAAGTTCGGTTCTTGGCATTCTCGTACCGTGACTTGGCTCAACTGCATCATGATCTCCCCCTCCAGATGTTGAATCGAGTTGCTTAGACGTTCGGCGCTTGCTGTTGGCAGAGTAGTTTCTAGCGTTTCTCCATGTGAATGAAAAGTCGTCCAAGAAATACAATGAGATTTCCGGATGTCGGGTGTAGGGTTTGCCATTGTCATGCCTACGTTTGTCTGCATATCTCCAGCCGTCTTCAGTCTTATAATAAACCTGGTGTTTTTCGTAGTTTTTCGGCCGTTCTATTGTGCGTTGAAAGTTTAGGGTATCAATAACTTCCTGTGTATCTGAACTTTCGACCCCAATATCTCCAATTTCGCCCACGTCGGCCTGTGGAGAATGGGGACCAACGAAGATTTTGTACTCTATCCGTTTGGATTTGTTTTTGAACGATTTTCTAAAGATTGATGGGTATTGTTCTTACAAGGTGGTATTTTGTCAGTTTAATTATTGAGGACTAGATTTCTCAGTGATACCTTGGGCCATTCTTAAAATAGAATTTCAATGGGTATCAAGCCTTGGGATATCGGTAATGAGAGCGCGTGATCACGCCGAGTCAGAAATTAGAGAGAGGGACAAAGAGAGCCAAAGAGAGCCAAAGAGAGCCAAAGAGAGCCTAAGAGAGTTTGAGAGAGTTTGAGAGAGTTTGAGAGAGTTTGAGAGAGATTCGCCCCTTTCAATTGGCAGGACTCGGCGTTGCCTCGACAGCTTCTCTCCTCTCTTCACCTTCCTCTTATGTCATCCTCACGCAGAAACCACACGTTGCGTTGCTCGGGATAGACTTTCGGGTCGCCCTTTCCCAATCGAACATGCGTACCATCTTGCTGGTTTACTGATTGGCCAGGCTACCTTACTCTTTCAACGGTTCATCCATAGGTTAGATTCCATGCCACCTGATGTCCATGCTCTTTTACTGGTTCATCCACAGGTTAGATTTCGCTATTATGAACAGTTCCTGACGTCATTGAAGTTCTTGCAGTTGTGGATGACGACGATGTGGATCATTGCTTCTGGCACAACGGGGGAATCGTCGGGAGCATCGGCGATTGCCAAAAACGCTATCGGGGTATGGAACCTGACTGTGTCTCGTTCGCAGCACCGGCCCCTGAAATCTTCATGTGAAGGATTTGGTCTTTTCCGGCAGCATTCACCTTCCAACAATTTAATAGAGTCCTCCCCTCGCGGTCGTCCTGAATTGGATGTCTCCCAAACAGCAGCCTTGAATCGGCTGCTTTCCCGTAGTGTCAAGACAACTCCGAGAACGCTCAGGCTGGAACGGTCCATAGCGACAGTACGTCATTTTACGTCTCGCAAGCTGACCTGTTGCTCTAATCCTTTATCACTGCGATAGAAAGTTGCTCAATGGAATCCAGAAGCTTTGCCTTCAATACGTCCGGTCCTAATACTGCGTCGTTCGCTTTCTTGCTGATGTTGTGCCCCTTGGTGGCGGGTTCTCTCTTATTCGGTACATACGGCTCCTCTGCCATCAGCCTCTAGCATCTTTGCGCATCCTCCAACTTTTTATGCATGAAACACGCATCCTGTGCTGTTCCTTCTATCACCAGGCCCGTAAGTGCTCCATTCTCTCAATTTGCGTCTCGCACGCTAACCGATTCCTTTAATTATGTATCTCCACGATAGAAAGTTGCTCAATGGAATTCGGAAGCATTCCTCTCAGTAAGTCCAGCCCTAATACCCCGTCGTTCGCTTTCTCGCTGACGTTGTTGCCATGCTGGCGGCACATTCTCCCTTATTCGGCGCATGCGACCCCTCTATCGTTGGCTTCTCACTTTTTTCTTCACTCCAATGCATCCTTCAACTTTCTATGCACGAAACACGCATCCAGTGCCATTCCTTCTATCACCGGGCCCGTAAGTGCTCCATTTCTCTCAATTCGTGCCTCGTATGCTAACCGATACATTTAATTACGTATTTCCGCGATAGAAAGTTCCCCAACGCGTCCCTCTGTCATTTTTCTCTATATGGCCGGTCACAATATCGTCTTGTTCTCCCCCCATCCCATGTTCTTCGCGTTGGCCAGCGCGTTCGCCCAATTTGGTAGGCACGTCACGCGTGACGGCACCTGTACTCTCTCGCAATGAGCACATATTAGCGTTGATCTTGCTTTAGCTTGTGCGTTGAGGACTTTGCTATAACGCAGTCGTCAGGCCTCGTCAAGCGGGTTTGATTGCGCGTCACCCGTTCTACGGAGGGAGTAGTTCTGGCATTTCTGGTAAGGTGACGCACATTTGCCGTTCTCAAGTCGCTGAACCATGACCTCGAACCAACCTTTTGATCGCCATCCCCGTATGTCTTGTTTCCCGCCCTGCACACCAATCAATCGTTTTGACCTGTGTTTCCGCGATAGAAAGTCGAGCATACCATCCATTTACATGACGGTCTCACCCTGCCACGCTCAAACTCTGCCACTCGCGGTAGCCAACACTTCGCGTTCCTTGTATCTGTCGTCTTTGTTAATAAATCGTATTCTGGCGCGAGTGATAAGATAAGCAATCATGACGCAAAGCAAAGTAATAGATACAAGCAAGATGATACGCATTAGATACGATGGTATTGAAAACGGCCTGATCACTCTAGGCTTGTCAAAAACTTCCCGAGTGGGTACTCAACATGTATCGCAACGTCGTTCATGCTATCCTGGCTGCTGCCTACCTTGGGCCATTCTCAAAATAGAATTTCAATGGGTGAGCGCGTGATCACGGGTCAGGAGAGAGACAAAGAGAGCCAAAGAGAGCCTAAGAGAGCCAACGAGAGCCTAAGAGAGCCTAAGAGAGCTTGAGAGAGACTCAGGTCACATTTCGCACCAGACTCCTTCCCAGTCTCTCGTGGGGCGGGCTTGACGTTAAGTAAGCCGCGTTGCCCCAGAGAGACTGGCATATAACATATACAAACAAAAGGTGTTGGCTGCCGAGCCGTCACACCTCGATCAATCGCAGACTTTTTTTTGCACGGATATGCATATGTTAGACGGAGTTTGATTCCGAGAATAGATCTATACCGTTGTCCAGTATGTATAGTAGATATCTATTACAATTCCTTACCACACGATATCGATACATCGTTCAAGTTGGCCAAGGTCCCATTTGCAATGGACAATGCTACACCGAGGAGAGATTATGAACCGGTCATCCAATACATGAATGACTGCGAGCTTTCTATTCCTGGCCTCATTAATGTGCTACTCACGGACAAGAAATACAAGAACCACTCTTTGACGAACAACCTGCTGGTAAATGGATCAGAAATGATTATTTCAAGCCTGTTAGGACATGCTTCCCTCCCCGAACAAGCTTGGAATGCCGTTTGCGTGGCTGTGGAGCGCGTATATGCGCGCGAAATTGAAGAACTCGTTGACGAGGATCATGGATTCCACTTTGGTGCGGGGCACGCTGCTCCGGGTGATCTTGAAGACTTTGGACTAGGTGCAATGTCGAATACCTATCTAAAGCTGGCGCCAAGGCTTTGGTCTCTTCTGGACGCATTACTCAAGGCGCGGAAACGAAGGACCTCGTCGCTTGTGCTACCTCAGACTCTCAATTCCGGACTAGCTGAAGGTCAAGGCGATCGTGATGAAGCAAGATTAGAAGGGAGTCGGCAAAGAAGCATGTCACATGAGTCATATCTCAATGAAATTAGCACCTATCCATTGTTTGTGTTATAAACATGTACAAATATATACAAATATATACAAACAACCTCATAACCTTCCAAATATGGTATCCCAACTTGCTTACCTTATTTGGAATTTCTCTATCTTACCAAATAAGGCAATCATCCCCTTGTTTCTAAGTTGTGGTCAAATTCCCATCTCAAAACATGTACAAATACATCCCTCACCTTCCAGAAATGGCAATATCTCTGGGTGTGGGAAAATGGACTTGTAATTCAGAAATATTTATTTTATGTCCACAATTATCTGAGGTAGCCTGTTACCCAAATAAAGCCTCTAACTAGAGATGGAGAGATGCCATCTGTCCATCTCTAATTAGAGGTTTTTGTCGGGTAGGTCAGGTGGATTAGAAAGGCGGTAGAGAATAAAGAGGACGGATGGCAAGTACGAGACGGAGGATTGGTAACTGTTAAATATAGAATTATATTTATAGAATGATTAACTATTGATTGACTACAATCAAAGTTACTCATATCGCTTGCGTCATCCTTTATGTATGACATAGAGATGACATCATAATGACTTCATTATGATATCATGGTGACATCATGATAAACTCATGATCACATCTTATGGTGTGCTTAGCACGCCATATCTTCTCATCTATACTATACACTTACACATATGTATACACATATTTGTTTCCTCTTAGTATATAAACCTGTCCTGTATCGTAGAATAGGACAATCCATTCTCTTCCTCTTACTATCACTACTACGCCGAAGGGTAGTGCTAAGATCATATTGCAATAGGTAAGCTATTGCACCTGCTCATGCTGTGGACACGCTCTCGCGTAGACCTGTCTTCTTTGTCAGGTTATGGGCCCCGCCGTCGATATTGCCAGGACCCACATCGCCGCTCGCTTGCTCGTCATCCGACATGATGTCCCACTGGTATAGTATCGCAGCGAGCCTGATATGGTCTTATCATCTTGATATTACTAATCCTTGATATGGCATATGCGCTAATGACATGCGCCCGGACCCTAGGGCTTTAGGGGGATCTCCTAGACACCCAGGGATAAGGGTACTACCTATGTTTCTTGACGTTGGCATGGCAACGTCGGCCCCCACAGAGTTATACTTGCCCTCTGTGATGTGACTGGGGTATTCATGCACGATATAACATCATAAGCCCCTAGAGGCTTTATAATACAATATGGCTCGTATATAGAAACTTCTAGTATAAAGGACGTGCTGACACCTCATTGGGGGTGGTACACGCAGTCTATTAAGGATGAGCCCTTAGGGACTCCTTTAGTTGGAATGATCGTTAGGATCATTCTAAGTTTGGGCTCTATGGTGATCCCATAATCCCATTTAGAAGTTTCATATTGATTACTGGTCGTGCTTATATAATGGTCTGGGGGGTTTATGGACCAGACATTATTTCTATTTACAATCGCAACGGGTAAAACCGTGGTTCGCCCAAGAGTGCTTGAGCCAGCGATTGATTTTGCATGTCATTTACAGCATTCAGGGATAATCCGAGCTTTCAAGACTGAGTGGACCTGTGGACCTGAGCTTTATCTAAGCTTGGCTTGTAACTAAGTTACTCAGGGTCGGTTGGTTTAACCGAATATGGACTGTACTCGTAACCGAGGAACTCTATATAGTCTGACATTCTAGTCTATGGCACCCTGGTAACTTAATAAAGATGAATTAGACTTTTAGCTTTAATTAAGCTTTAAGCTCATTAAATTCTCTTTTAGGAAAGAAAACTGGATTCCGAAACTAGTACTCCGCTACCAGTTTACGAAGCCGAAGGAGAATCATTTCCTCCTGCCCGGAGATTACCTCCTTCTTACGACGCTCCAATCCCACCGTTTCCCTTAATCTTAGGGGACCGGACTTTTATTGATACACCGGCACCAATTCCATCTTCGTCCTATTCCAGGACGATAGTTCGTGTTGTCAACTCTGATACCAGATTCGGTGTCACAACTCGTGGACCTGTCACAGTTCACGATGTAACGGATGGAATCCGTTTACATTGTGCAGCACGTTCCGCAGCATTCTGAACGTCTCCCCCACCGTCTGCCAGTTCCGACACATTCCGACACATTCCGACACATTCCGACAGTTCCGTTTCGGGTCGGACACACGTAGCTTACACGAGGTCTACAGTACATATATTGTCGTAGTTAGTTTGATATACAAGTTTACTTCCCCTCACTTGAGTTGATCTTTCCGAGCCCCGACGAGTGCGACCGAAGTGGACGAGCACCCTTTGGTGCTGCCGAACTCGCACGGCCGCATCGGAACGTCGGAGGTTGCACACTGCACCTCCACTTTCGTTGTTACAACGATCGAAGAGATCATTTCCTAGCCGCATGACTTAGAAACGGTCGTACCTTGCAAGACGAAATAATACATCGTCGTCGTCAAGAGGCTATTCAAGAAGGTGTTCCACCCACCTTAGATCTTTGGATTCCACCTAGGGGCACTTCAGTAGCCCAACACATAGCAAATAGGTGTACATGCCATAATCTCGAAAGAGATAACCAAGAGGTCGAAAACCTCGAAAATCAAAGAAACTTCCGTTTCTTTTGGCGTCTCTTAACCGCCTATATCATAATCATCACCTCCGCCTTCCTCGTCTAATATGTCTAACGACTTGACGATTCCTAGTTCCATTCCCGTTTTGAATGGAACTAACTATAAAGAATGGGAATGCATGATGCGTTTCCTATTACAAACTAAAGGTTTATATCGGTACCTAAAAACCGATTATGTTCGTCCAAGACGGATAACGCCGTTGGAACAATTTTATCTGGACACAGGTGTTCAAGCCTTTGTTCCAGCTGTTCCAGCAACAGCAGCAGTTCCAGAAACGGAAACTGAAGATGCGATACCCGCAATGCCGGCACAACCGGCACAACCCGCCATCACTCAACAAATGATTGATGACGCAGAGGCTATCAAAAAGGCCTATGATGATTGGGTCGTCGAGGATGATCGCATCCTCGGATCCATAAACATGAAATGTACTGCTACTATACAGCAGATCAATGAACATGTTGTTTCTGCCCGAGTTCTATGGCAGAACTTAGCAGAACTAGGCATGAGCACGGGTAACCCGTGGGTAGGCCGGACCATACCCCGACCCGTACCCGTAGAAACCCGTACCCGTCAACCCGCGGGTTGTTCCCTTACGGGTTATGCGGGTACGGGTACGGGTACGGGTAGTATACTGTTATGTGTAGACTGATGTTGCAATTGTCAGTAGTGCTATCATACGCTGCTTATAATACTATTGTATCCCACCCGTTTTCCATCTCTATGTGCTTATCCCCCTCAACATCCTGCATACCGGAAACTGTTTTTATGTCAGCACTTTTTATAAGGCCAAGGCGGCTCCAGACGCCCAAGCATATCAACGCTCGGGAGCTTTGTGCACTCAGACGACTGCGCACGTGGGAAATGACGAGGCGGCCGCGACTGAACAGTCGTTCTACCTCAATTGATGTAGCTGTGAATCCAGTGAAGTTAGTAAACGAGAAATTTATTAAGAAAAGAAACATACCCGGAATTGCCAAGTAATCGAGAGCCATGCGAGAAAGGCGAGGGTATGAGCTGCGTCGCTCGTACCACCATGATATTGTGTCCTTGACATCTTCTACATCACTGTCAAGGTAGCGTTTGAGCTCGTTGGAAGCCTGGATGTTAGGCAAGGGTGCGAGGGATGGTAGCGCATCAAACCGGTTCACGCGCTCAGTTAGAGATGTCTGGATAGTCAATATCAGTTTACTAAGGGATTGAAATAACGTGGAATGCGACATACCTTGTCCTTCTGCTTAGATCCTTGCTCTTTCTCTCCTACGAGCCCCTCCTCAGGCTGTACGACATCCAAATTTAGGTAGTCTCGTTCATATTCTTGCTCGACTAATTCACGAGCTGTATCAATCCAATCCTGCTGCCATCCGGCTGACTTGAAGTACGAGAGCTTATAGCGTGGGTGTAAAACTATTTTTTGTTAGATTCTCGAGCCTTGATGAACTTTGAATACAGCACTTACCCATCGCAATACGATAGATTTCGACGTCATCCGTTTTGGAATAGTAGCGGTCAAGGGTTCTTTTTCCAACCTTGATTGCGACACGAATGGCGTCCGGAGTCTTGGTATTGTCTTGGTATTTTGTGAACTCTTCATTGATTAGGTCCATAGCAGGGATCACAGTCGGCAAGTTTGGCGTTGCACGGGAAAAGTAGGTGGTCGCATCTTTCAAGATCTGTTGTTGAAGACGTTCATCCCATACACGTAGGGGTGAGCGCCCAGTGAGAAGTGCGGGATTGACAGAATATGCGTGGGATGAGGGGTAGCAAGCAAGGTGAGCGCCGAGGAGTTAAAGAGACATTAGATAAGCGATAGTGCACAGACCAGCGTTTGAACTCACCCCAAGCACGTTGTGGAGTTCCTTGGCCAGGTCCCACTCGTTTGAGTCCATCTCATATTTCCGTAAGTCATTCTTTCTGTTAGAAGTCATCTTATCTATTGCCTCGCGATATTTTAGTGCAAAATGCAACAAATCAAAAGTTGAATTCCAGCGCGTAGCAACGTCACGCGGCATCAAGCGGTAATCAAGTCCACAGTCGGCGACGCACTGCTTCCATTCGGGGCCAAGCTTCGTAGTGGAGTTAACGATCTTGTACGCTAGCTTGCGGAGCTGGAAAGAGAACGGTAAGTACTTGATACAGTTCCGGCTGCGAGTACTGGGCCTCACCTTCACCAGAATCTGTTGGACAGGCTTTGATGTTGTCGTCAAAGCTTCCTGCTCCTCCCTGCTGAGAAAAGCGCGCTCGTCAACCCAGTCGGATTTCTCTGGATTTCCCAAGTCGGCCTCTGCTTCGGATTCAATATCTTCATCTTCGTCTTCGTCTTCATCCACCACCTCATCTTCGTCATCATCTTCCTCTGTCTCATCGATATCAATCGCAGTGGGCGCAGTGTCTGGTTCATCAAACTGCTTCACTATGGATTTGGCAATCAAATTCACCACATGCAGAAAGCATCGCGATCGATCAAGGGGCGAATAATCAGGCAATAGGCGTTCAAGTTTGGCAACCATAACATCATTGTTGGTCGCATTATCGCACGTTATCGAGAGGATCTAAATTCCAGGAGATAAGTATTTGACTCATGTTCAATACCGGGATAGCACTAACTTTATCTGAGATACCAAAGGCATTCAAAACGCGAGCGAATACTCGAGCTAGGTTTAAACCGGTATGCGAAACAGCTACTTGGACGATGTCTAGTACCATTGAGAGTGGCCTCCCGTTATGTACAAGATGTACAGTGATGGCGACATAAGCTCGATGATTCGGCGACGTCCAAGCATCGGTTGCGAAGCTCAAACGACCTTCATACTTCTTCAGCAGCCAGGTAAGCCAACTACATCTTGCCGAAGGAGACAAAAACTGACCTGTAACATTGCTGCTATCCGTTGTCGAGTTCGAGCGAAGATTAAACGGACGTCACGGGAAACTGTCCATGGGGAGGGCAAATAGTAATGCGGACGACCCGTCTTCATCAAGAACTTGAGTCCGCGATCACTGACAATTGAAAAGGGACGAAAACTCTCGGCGACCCAACGTACAATCTCAGCCCTTCAAGTATCCAGTTATACACTAGTAATGTAACCAAAACACCGGAGTTCTCACCTCGTCTCAGCCTTGGAGAGCTGTACGTTGGAGTACGTTTCTTTTCCCTGGCCAGTACGTTCAAAGTGGGACGTGATGGTCCCATCACGAACCCCTGCTATGACTTCTCGGGCTTCTTTCAATCCATTGGCGTCAAATGCTGCATCAACAACATTTGATTTCCAGCAACGTCTAGCATGCTTCCCGAGATTTCCAGTGGCCTTTGCGTCACCTTTATCGAGGTAGCGTCGTATCCGTTTGTTACAACCTTTGTTAGCACAGACGAAATCATGAAATGGGCGCCTGTCGACTCCGCTGTCGTCATAGCCTATCTCAGGCTCCGGTAGGTAGAATGCATATACAGGCGAAGTCCAGTGCCGTCGCAGGCGATCTATCAAGGTATGTCATCAAAGTTATGCCACTGGAACGTCATAAAACTAACTGAGCTTCGCCACATCGTCTTCCGGCTGTGCGGCCTCGTTTTCATCAGGTTCTACCAGGATCACTTCTGATGTACTGGGCTCAGCCCCGGGTGAGGCAGGGCGGGCGTCAGAAGAAGGGGTAGGTGGATTGTCATGCTCTTGTGAGTCCGATTCGCTATCCTCATCCGACTTCTTTTTTTTAAAAACCTTCTTGATAGCCTTCGCCGTCTTCTCGCCGAGCTCAGCAGCTTTACGCTTGAAGCTTGGCTTGATAGTGCGGCCAGAGCGAGAGGTTGCATCAGTTGTGTTTGCCATTGAGGTAATCACGACGATGCACACATTTCTTGTGTTTTCTCAAGCTGGGTACTAGTGGTACTGTACAGTTTATGTAATTGTGTGCTACCAGGTACAGTGAGGCTGCCTAATAATTTGCGCGGAGGCCATGTTGGCGCCGCGTGATCTACTATTACTATTTGTGAGCCTCGTGCCTGCGGGTTGCGGGCGGGTTGCGGGTCACAGTGACTGTGACCCGGACCCGCACCCGTCGTGACCCGTACCCGTGACCCGCCATGGGTATGGTGACCCGTGCTCATGCCTAAGCAGAACAATACGGTGTAACAACGTCTGCTGGTATATACAATGATTTCCAATTAGCAATAAATTGGAAATTCCAAGATAAAAAGGATCCCACACAATCCTTAAACGACCTCCTCGCAATTATAAACCGCTTAGCCTCAAGCGGAATTACATTACCTGCAAATGTACAGGCAATGATTGTACTTTCAGCTGTCCCCCGTCATTGGGACAATTTTGCCGCTGTGGTTCTAGCCACAACAGAACCATCGGATCTTACGATCCAAGGGATACTTCCCTTAATTCAGAATGAGTGGCGCCGAAGGCACCCTGAATCTGCCGCGACGGCTAATACGTCGCAACAACAACAGCAACCATGGCAACAAGTACGTGGTCGAGGACGAGGACGTGCTCGCGGACATGGCCGCGGAGCAGGTCGTGGACGTGGGGGGAGGCCTTATTCTAGGCCTCCACAAGGCGCTCAGACACCGGCTCCTACTGCTCCTCCGGCAAATCAAAATTGGCTGGGTAAAGTTGAGGGCCAAACACGTTATAAGAAGGCAGTTTTTACATCTAGGGCTTGTATATCCCAGTTTTCAAGCACTGATGTGGCCAGAAGTATTCGGATTGTTTCATATCTCGCTACAGGCGAGAATGTTTCGTCGTAATCTAATCCAGGACGTTGACTAAAACCTTTAGCTACAACGCGAGCTTTTTTGCGTCCATCGGTTTTTAAGTCGAAAACCCAACGACATCTGATTAGGTTTCGTCCTTTTGGAAGATCAACTAACTCCCAAATATCTCTAGATTGAAGAGATTTAAATTCGTCATCCATTGCAATCTTCCATTGTTTATACAGTTGAGGATTACTGGAGCGCATTTTAGATATATCTCTATAGTCATATGGAATATTATCGACAAGGGGAACAGCCGCTTTTAGAAGGAAATGAAGGAATTCATTTCCAGATTCATTAATCATTCGAGTTAAATGATCATGTTCCGCAGATTTTAATTCAGACTTTAAAGTGAAGATTTCTTTAAGTAGAGAGGCAGATTCATTCATTCTATCAGGGTTCCTGTCTGCTGATGGTGGATCCTGAGTCGAAGAACTCGGAGTTTTATCTTTTAACTGCTCTCGTAAAGCGTCTCGCTTTCGCTGAATTTCCGCTTCTATCTGTGCAGGAGTTTTATCTCCATACGCGTTGTCTCTTTGTACCCTTGGGACTGGAAAACGACCAGAACGGCGAGTGTTAAATATAGAATTATATTTATAGAATGATTAACTACTGATTGACTACAATCAATGTTACTCATATCGCTCGCGTCATCCTTTATGTATGACATAGAGATGACATCATAATGACTTCATTATGATATCATGGTGACATCATGATAGACTCATGATCACATCTTATGGTGTGCTTAGCACGCCATATCTTCTCATCTATACTATACGCTTACACATATGTAGACACATATTTGTTCTCTCTTAGTATATAAACCTGTCCTGTATCGTAGAATAGGACAATCCATTCTCTTCCTCTTACTATCACTACTACGCCGAAGGGTAGTGCTAAGATCATATCGCAATAGGTAAGCTATTGCACCTGCTCATGCTGTGGACACGCTCTCGCGTAGACCTGTCTTCTTCGTCAGGTTATGGGCCCCGCCGTCGATATTGCCAGGACCCACATCGCCGCTCGCTTGCTCGTCATCCGACATGATGTCCCACTGGTATAGTATCGCAGCGAGCCTGATATGGTCTTATCATCTTGATATAACTAATCCTTGATATGGCATATGCGCTAATGACATGCGCCCGGACCCTAGGGCTTTAGGGGGATCTCCTAGACACCCAGGGATAAGGGTACTACCTATGTTTCTCGACGCTGGCATGGCAACGTCGGCCCCCACAGAGTTATACTTGCCCTCTGTGATGTGACTGGGGTATTTATGCACGATATAACATCATAAGCCCCTAGAGGCTTTATAATACAATATGGCTCGTATATAGAAACTTCTAGTATAAAGGACGTGCTGACACCTCATTGTGGGTGGTACACGCAGTCTATTAAGGATGCGCCCTTAGGGACTCCTTTAGTCGGAATGATCGTTAGGATCATTCTAAGTTTGGGCTCTATGGTGATCCCATAATCCCATTTAGAAGTTTCATATTGATTACCGGTCGTGCTTACATAACGGTCTGGGGGGCTTATGGACCAGACGTTATTTCTATTTACAATCGCAACGGGTAAAACCGTGGTTCGCCCAAGAGTGCTAGAGCCAGCGATTGATTTTGCATGTCATTTACAGCATTCAGGGATAATCCGAGCTTTCAAGACCGAGTGGACCTGTGGACCTGAGCTTTATCTAAGCTTGGCTTGTAACTAAGTTACTCAGGGTCGGTTGGTTTAACCGAATATGGATTGTACTCGTAACCGAGGAACTCTATATAGTCTGACATTCTAGTCTATGGCACCCTAGTAACTTAATAAAGACGAATTAGACTTTTAGCTTTAATTAAGCTTTAAGCTCATTATATTCTCTTTTAGGAAAGAAAACTGGATTCCGAAACTAGTACTCCGTTACCAGTTTACGAAGCCGAAGGAGAATCATTTCCGCCTGCCCGGAGATTACCTCCTTCTTACGACGCACCAATCCCACCGTTTCCCTTAACCTTAGGAAACCGGACTTTTATTGATACACCGGCACCAATCCCATCTTCGTCCCGTTCTAGGACGATAGTTCGTGTTGTCAATTCTGACACCAGATTCGGTGTCACAACTCGTGGACCTGTCACAGTTCACGATCGAAGAGATCACTTCCTAGCCGCGCGACTTAGAAACGGTCGCACTTTACAAGACGAAATAATACATCGTCGTCGACAAGCAGCTATCGAAGGTGTTACACCCACCTTAGATCTTTGGATTCCACCCAGGGGCACTTCAGTAGCCCAACACATAGCAAATAGGCGTACACGCCGTAATCTCGAAAGAGATAACCAAGAGGTGGAAAACCTCGAAAATCAAAGAAACTTCCGTTTCTTTTGGCGTCTTCTAACCGCCTATATTATAATCTTCACCTCCGCCTTCCTCGTCTAATATGTCTAATGACTTGACGATTCCTAGTTCCATTCCCGTTTTGAATGGAACTAACTATAAAGAATGGGAACGCATGATGCGTTTCCTATTACAAACTAAGGGACTATTTCAGTACCTTAAGGATGATTATGTTCATCCTCCGCGGATTACTCCGCTACAACAATTCTTCATTGATACAGGTGTTCGTGCAGCCATAACTGCACAACCGGCGGTAGCAGCAGTTGCCGCACATGGTACACATCCAGCAACACCTGCAATCCCAGCCGTTGAGGGTCAACCGGCTATCACCCAACAGATGGTTGATGATGCAAAGGCCGCCAAAAAGGCTTTTGAAGATTGGGTTGTCGAGGATGATCGCATCCTCGGATCCATAAATATGAAATGTTCTGCTACTATACAGCAGATCAATTCAGAAGTAAATGCCGCTAGAGTTTTATGGCGGAATTTAGCAAATCAATACGGTGTGACAACGTCTGCCGGCATCTATAATGACTTCCAATTAGCTGTTACTTGGAAGTTTCAAGATAAAAAGGATCCTACACAATCCTTAAACGACCTCCTCGCCATCATAAACCGCTTATCATCTAGCGGAATCGTATTGCCTGAAAATGTACAGGCAATGATTGTACTTTCAGCTGTTCCCCGTCATTGGGACAATTTTGCCGCTGTGGTTCTAGCCACAACAGAACCATCGGATCTTACGATCCAAGGGATACTTCCCTTAATCCAGAATGAGTGGCGCCGAAGGCACCCTGAATCTGCTGCGACGGCTAATACGTCGCAACAACAGCAGCAACCATGGCAACAAGTACGTGGTCGAGGACGAGGACGTGCTCGCGGACGTGGCCGCGGAGCAGGTCGTGGACGTGGGGGGAGGCCTTACTCTAGGCCTCCACAAGGCGCTCAAACACCGGCTCCTACAGCTCCTCCGGCAAATCAAAATTGGCCGGGTAAAGTTGAGGGCCAAACACGTGGTCCTAACTGGGAGAGGAACCGAGAACGCCGAAAGGCAGATGCAGCCGAGAAAAAGGCTGCCAAAGCCGCAGAACATACAATGAGTTCTGCGCATACCGTCGCCCGTATTGGGCCTTATGACATCACTGAGCCAGTTGCCGGCTCTAGCAAAGGCAAACAAAGAGAAAAGGATGAACTGGACTTTGAGTCCTATAAATCAAACCGAGGAATCGGGATATCGTCAGACGATATCGATTATAAAAATATGGATATAGATCAGGAAGCTGAACTATATTACGACGATTATTACTATGAAGATAATGGCGAACAATGGTATGAAACCATTAAGAAGCTGGAAATGGCTAACTTTCTCTTTATAGAGGCAGCAATGAAAATGGTGTTCCCTAAATTGGGACATCATCGTCGTACTATAAATTCCTTCTTTGAACAATCTGTACTATATGATAGTATAAATTATAAAGAAAATTTAGACGAAAACTGCCTCGTAAGAGATAAGTCGTGTGACACTGCCATTTATAATGCAAATATGATTGAACGATCATATAATATTGGTAACATGTTTAAGAAACCTTTTACATGTTTAGCGGTCAATAAAAGAAAATTTAAGGATAAAGTACATCCAACATGTCCCTGTCCGGAATGTGTTGAGAAACGTACTGGAGATACACTATGGATGTGTGACTCCGGTGCATCCGACCACTTTACCTTTAGTAGGAAAGACTTCTCTGAATACAGAGAATTTCCTGCAAATGAAAACCACAGTGTTAAAACTGCTAATGGTTTAGATCGTCTTGAGGGACTTGGCACAGTTATTCTTGAACACAAGTTATCCACAGGAGAAGTAACACTCGTAAAGCTCTTCCCGGTATTATATATGCCACGGGCAACTGCACGCTTGATTTCAAACGGCAGATTGATCCGACAAGGATTAACTTGTAAACAAGATGAAAAGATGGTAGTCTTTTCCTTTACAGACTCGGGTAGAACGTGTATCGAAGGACATTACCTTATGCCCGATGATACATTAGTTTACGCTCGAGGTAGGATCATTATAATGAATCCTACACTGGTTTCCGGTCCTGGCTTAGCCAACAGGAATTCAAAATTAATTCTTGGAAGACCGACAAAGAAACCAAACGCAGAGTCTATAGAAAAATTATTAGACTACGAGACCTGGCATAAACGTTTTGGTCATCCATCTAACGAAGTCTTTTCGAAGATACCGTTAAATGTCAATGGATGGAAAGAAGTTACACTTCCAGAAGGAAAACTACGTTGTGAAGGTTGTCTAAAAGGCAAAATGAAGGCAAAACCTTATAAACTGTCTTCAAAGAGAGCTACTCGTCCCTTTGAGTTACTCCATATGGATCTTATGACCGTACCGGCCATATCTTACCACAAATACAAATATATTGGTGTTATCGTTGACGATTTCACCTCGTATACGTGGATTGGTTTACTTAAAACCAAAGATCAAACTCTAGAATATTTTACCGGATGGTATAATGAGTTTGTAGATCCTAAACAACCTATTTCTCACCTCCGTTCTGATCGAGGGGGGGAATTTGTAAATAAAGCCTTTGAAGAATTCCTTAAATCCAAAGGAATTAAACATCAACAGACAGCTCCTTACACCCCACAACAAAATGGTCGCGTTGAACGCATGAATCAGACTTTGTCAGACAAAGCTGAGGCTATGCGATTAGACGCAGGATGTCCGAAATCTTGGTGGGAGTTCTCATTCAGAACGGCTGTGCATGTGTACAACCGCACTCCCCTAAAACGGACTAAATGGAAGACCCCTCTGGAAAATCTTCTTAATAAAAAACCAGACGTATCATACTTTCGAGTATTTGGATGTGAAGCCTGGGTATTTATCCCTGATCAACGGAGACCGGATAAGCTGTCCGAGAAATCCGTTTTATGTACTTTTGTAGGATATGAATCAGGAACCAAAGGCTATAGGTTCATGACGTCGACAAACACACTGGTCATATCCTCCCAGGCCACATTCTTTGAAAACAGGTTTCCGCGCAAAGGAAAGACTGCAGATATAATTACTGAAGATCTTGGTCCGATCTGGGAGGCGATTCCTCAAGAGGAACCTAACCGCCCTCCACAAAATTTGGATTTAGATAACTTACTCCCAGAGAACCGTAGACGTTCTCCGAGCCGTAGACGCTCACCAAGTTTGGATCGAAGGGGTGCATCTCCTGATCGACAGCAGTCAGACCCTTCTGATGATTCAAACGATGATGATGATGGTGATGAATTTGCCGATCGTCGAAGAGATTTTTTGGATGATAATATCCGAAGGCAAAGGGAAGAAAGAGAACAAGAAAGACGTGACAATTATCGTAAACAACGCGATGATTGGAAAAAGGGTCAAGGAATTGATAAACAGTCTCGTTTACGAGATCAATTCAAACGTCAAATGAGTGATATGTTTAAGAAACGTAAAACTCCTGAACCCTTTAGACGTACTCCCTCTCCACAAATTAAAGAGGAGACTCCTGTTCCTTCTAGGCCTATAACACCGATACCATATGTATCTAGGCCACCTTCGCCTCGTAGTCCTATGGATGAAGATAATCCCTTCTCTTTGAATCAAAGAGATCGAGATGAAATAGAAAACCCATTTATGACGGATCGAGAATTTGATCAATTTGAACAACGTCAAAGAGATCGTTTTAGAGAATTTGCTCAGAGACCTAGACCTCCTCCACCGATCATATCTGATCCTGGTCCACCCTCTGTACAAATAGGTCCTCGCCGTTCTGGTCGTTTTCCAGTTCCAAGGGTACAAAGAGACAACGCGTATGGAGATAAAACTCCTGCACAGATAGAAGCGGAAATTCAGCAAAAGCGAGATGCTTTACGAGAGCAGTTAAAAGATAAAACTCCGAGTTCTTCGACTCAGGATCCACCGTCAGCAGACAGGAACCCTGATAGAATGAATGAATCTGCCTCTCTACTTAAAGAAATCTTCGCTTTAAAATCTGAATTAAAATCTGCAGAACATGATCATTTAAATCGAATGATTAATGAATCTGGAAATGAATTCCTTCATTTTCTTCTAAAAGCGGCTGTCCCCCTTGTGGATAATATTCCATATGACTATAGAGATATATCTAAAATGCGCTCCAATAATCCTCAATTGTATAAACAATGGAAGATTGCAATGGATGACAAATTTAAATCTCTTCAATCTAGAGATATTTGGGAGTTAGTTGATCTTCCAAAAGGACGAAACCTAATCAGATGTCGTTGGGTTTTCGACTTAAAAACCGATGGACGCAAAAAAGCTCGCGTCGTAGCTAAAGGTTTTAGTCAACGTCCCGGATTAGATTACGACGAAACATTCTCGCCTGTAGCGAGATATGAAACAATCCGAATACTTCTGGCCACATCAGTGCTTGAAAACTGGGATATACAAGCCCTAGATGTAAAAACTGCCTTCTTATATGGCGATCTTGATGAAGATATTTATATGGCCCAGCCAGAAGGTTTCGTTGTAAAAGGACAAGAATCTAAAGTATATAGGCTGAGGAAAGCCATATATGGATTAAAACAGGCATCATATGCCTGGAATAAACAAGCTGATAAATCGTTGAAATCATTACATTTTGAGCGATGCTTGTCTGATTCTGGCGTTTACGTTCGTAAAGGCAAGAATACTATCACGATATGCATATTGTATGTCGACGATATACTCTTTATGGGAAATGACGATTCCACCATCGTATCCATTAAAAAGAAATTTATGGAGATGTGGGAATGTCGTGATCTTGGAAAGATCAAAGAGTATTTACGAATCCAAGTCAATTACAACCGTGATTTAGGATTCTTAGTCATAGATCAAGGTCCTTATGCCTTGAAGGTTGTTAAGCGATTTGGACTTGAAGATTGCAAGTCTGTACGCACACCGTTACCTGCTGGGTATGCTCCTATAAAAAATGAAGGAGAATGCACACCACAGGAACGTTCTTATTATCAACAGATAATAGGATCCCTTCTATATCTTGCCTTAGGAACTAGGCCTGATATAATCTATGCAGTAATTTTGATGTCCCAATTTTCATCAAACCCGTCACAAGAACATATTCAAAAAGCCTTATATATAGTCAAATATATTGCTCATACATTAAACGTCAAAATCGTTTATAGCGCCAAAGGCAATAATAAATTTAGAGCCTACGCTGACGCTGACTGGGCCGCTGATCGTAATACACGACGATCTATAAACGGTTATGTCTTAATGTTAGCTGGTGGTGCGGTAGCTTGGACGAGTAGAAAACAAAAGACTGTAGCTCTGTCTTCGACTGAAGCAGAATACATATCTTTATCAGATGCTGCAAGACAGATTGCATGGGTTGAAAATCTATTTTACGAAATAGGTGCACCCATTAAAAGCATCTTACTTAGCGTAGATAACCAAGGCGCTATATTTTGGGCACAAAATCCTGCACAAGAACATCGTTCCAAACACATAGATATTCGCTATCATTTTGTTCGCGAGTTGATCGAGACTAAAAAGGTAGTCCTCGAATATATACCAACAAACGAGCAGAATGCGGATCTCATGACTAAGAATTTATCCTTTGAAAAGGTCAAATTCTTTAGAGAACGATTGGGACTTTCCTTAGAAGAATATCCGACTTCTACAAATGCATTAATCAAAAGACCAGATCGATTAGAGACTGAGGAAATTCGTGATCTGACGAAATTTATTCTTGATTGGCAAAATCTTGAATTAGATGGAATTGATCGTCTATCACACAGGAAGTTGATGGAACTTCTTGATGGTCTTATTGATCAACAGGAATCGGATATAGATCCCTTCTATGACGAGAACATCATAGACTTTAAATAAAGGATATCTAAGCGAAGGGGTGTGTTAAATATAGAATTATATTTATAGAATGATTAACTACTGATTGACTACAATCAATGTTACTCATATCGCTCGCGTCATCCTTTATGTATGACATAGAGATGACATCATAATGACTTCATTATGATATCATGGTGACATCATGATAGACTCATGATCACATCTTATGGTGTGCTTAGCACGCCATATCTTCTCATCTATACTATACGCTTACACATATGTAGACACATATTTGTTCTCTCTTAGTATATAAACCTGTCCTGTATCGTAGAATAGGACAATCCATTCTCTTCCTCTTACTATCACTACTACGCCGAAGGGTAGTGCTAAGATCATATCGCAATAGGTAAGCTATTGCACCTGCTCATGCTGTGGACACGCTCTCGCGTAGACCTGTCTTCTTCGTCAGCGAGGACCTATTTGTACAGAGGGTGGACCAGGATCTGATATGATCGGTGGAGGAGGTCTAGGTCTCTGAGCAAATTCTCTAAAACGATCTCTTTGTCGTTGTTCAAATTGATCAAATTCTCGATCCGTCATAAATGGGTTTTCTATTTCATCACAATCTCTTTGATTCAAAGAGAAGGGATTATCTTCGTCCATAGGACTACAAGGCGAAGGTGGCCTGGATACATATGGTATCGGTGTTATAGGCCTAGAAGAAACAGGAGTCTCCTCTTTTATTTGTGGAGAGGGAGTACGTCTAAAGGGTTCAGGAGTTTTACGTTTCTTAAACATATCACTCATTTGACATTTGAATTGATCTCGTAAACGAGATTGTTTATCAATTCCTTGACCCTTTTTCCAATCATCGCGTTGTCTACGATAATTGTCACGTCTTTCTTGTTCTCTTTCTTCCCTTTGCCTTCGGATATTATCATCCAAAAAATCTCTTCAACGATCGGCAAATTCATCACCGTCATCATCATCGTTTGAATCATCAGAAGGGTCTGACTGCTGTCGATCAGGAGATGCACCCCTTCGATCCAAACTTGGTGAGCGTCTACGGCTCGGAGAACATCTACGGTTCTCTGGGAGTAAGTCATCTAAATCCAAATTTTGTGGAGGGCGGTTAGGTTCCTCTTGAGGAATCGCCTCCCAGATCGGACCAAGATCTTCAGTAATTATATCTGCAGTCTTTCCTTTGCGCGGAAACCTGTTTTCAAAGAATGTAGCCTGGGAGGATATGACCAGTGTGTTTGTCGACGTCATGAACCTATAGCCTTTGGTTCCTGATTCATATCCTACAAAAGTACATAAAACGGATTTCTCGGACAGCTTATCCGGTCTCCGTTGATCAGGGATAAATACCCAGGCTTCACATCCAAATACTCAAAAGTATGATACGTCTGGTTTTTTATTAAGAAGATTTTCCAGAGGGGTCTTCCATTTAGTCCGTTTTAGGGGAGTGCGGTTGTACACATGCACAGCCGTTCTGAATGAGAACTCCCACCAAGATTTCGGACATCCTGCGTCTAATCGCATAGCCTCAGCTTTGTCTGACAAAGTCTGATTCATGCGTTCAACGCGACCATTTTGTTGTGGGGTGTAAGGAGCTGTCTGTTGATGTTTAATTCCTTTAGATTTAAGGAATTCTTCAAAGGCTTTATTTACAAATTCCCCCCCTCGATCAGAACGGAGGTGAGAAATAGGTTGTTTAGGATCTACAAACTCATTATACCATCCGGTAAAATATTCTAGAGTTTGATTGTTAGGAGGTGATCCCAGACACAACCACTAAGACACTCGAGACTCAAACGCGAATGAGAAGATGAGACTTGATTGAGTCTATGGACGACAGAAACAATCGTAAGGCTAAGGAATACATAGGTAGACTTCAGTATATATACTCTGACTCGTTACTCCCACGCCGTCGTTCCGCGGAATCCTTATGTAAGCGTGGGAACTTCTTGTAAATAAAAAGAAAAGAAAAGAAAAAGAAAAGATAATGAAATATCGACCGTTACATCACCCCCTCCTTAAGATTCTCGTCCCGAGAATCATCATCGTCTTCCTCCACTATTTTTCTCATGTGTTTCCATTCTGCCCACTTCTTGTTCATATTCTTCAGGTATCCTTCGTCAAACTTCCCGTCTTCCCATCCAAACAATTTCTTGTGTACCGGCGGATCTGTATAATTATGATATCTCTGAAAGAACTTGGCGGGCATCGCCAACGGTCTGGGTGCATTCAGTTTCTTCTTATGAAACTCTTGGACCTTGCGATGAGCGTTCTCTAGATTATCCGCCGGTTCCCATGTCGCTTCTTCGTTGGGATACCCCTTCCACTTCACCAAATATTCTAACCTCCCCGTACGTGCTCCTTTATGCGTCCTCTGCCTGCTGTCGATCACTTCCTCTACTTCGAACTCCTCATCTCTTTTGGTATAATCCTCCTCCTTCCTCTTTGCCCATTCTTTTTCCTGCGCTATTTGCTTAGGGAATTTAGCCGGTACATGGGGTTTCAACAACGCTTCGTTGAAAACATTGTAGATCTTCCATGATGCGGGTATTCTGATTCGATAAGCCGTTAATCCTACTTTTTCAACCACGTCGTACGGTCCTACGAACTTCCCATCTAACTTCTTCGTTGTTCGTAGCGAAGGTAGATTTTGGGCATTGATATAGACTTTATCACCCTTCTGGTAATTTCTCGCTGGTTGTTTCTTTTTATCATACTGTTTTCGCATATTTTCCGCCGCTCTATTCAGTCCTTTCCTTGCTTGATCGCACGCTTCCACCAATCTATCCACCCATTCGTCTACTGCTTGTACCTTCCTCTCCATCGTCAGTTCAAGTCCTTTCCTAGGATTACATCTGTTGTTCAAGAAGAACGGGGAAAATCCCGTAGCCGAATGCGTTCGGTCGTTATGGCAGAATTGAGCTACCGCTAACCAATCGCTCCAATCATCTTGTTGATGATTTACGAACATCGTTAAGAATTCTTTTACTTCCTGATTCACCCTCTCCGTTTGTCCGTCTGTTTGCGGATGGTAAGCAGTCGAAGGGTTGGCCTTAATTCGAAGTACTTGATACAGTTCCTTCATGAATTTAGATACGAATTGAGGCCCTCGATCGCTGATGACCTTTTCTGGTATTCCGTGTTCTCTGAAAACATGGTCTCTGAATAGTATGGCTGTTCCTTGACTCGAAAGCGTCGTATTTGTAGGTATGAAATACGCTTTCTTCGTAAATCGATCCACTACTACTAACACAGCGTTGAATCCTTTGGATTCAGGTAACGGTCCGATCATGTCTACCGATATTACGCTCCATGGTCCTCTCGGCGTTTCGTTTGGATGTAGAGGTGCGGCTTTCTTTTGTCTATCCGGTTTGGCGGTTTGACACGTCCTACAACTTTGCACATAGTCTTCCACATCCCTTCGTAGTCCCGGCCACCAATAGTTTCGTAATATCAATTCTATCGTCTTGTCCACTCCCGAATGTCCCCATCTGTGGTGTTCCGCTATGAATTGTTCTCGGAGCTTTCGTACAACAGGGATATATACCCTTTCGTGCCAAGTTACCAATCCTCCGTCTCGCACTTGCCACCCGTCTTCCTTATTCTCTACCGCTTTTCTAATTTTCTCTTCCCATTGACGAGGATTTATTTTCCTCAACTCATTTTCCATTTTATGTAAATCGTCTCCCTCTTCCCATACTCTTATAAAGCATCCTTCCTTCAGCAATGTCGTCCCTTCATTATCAGTTTCTCCTTTATCATGGTCCGCTCTTCTAGACAAGGCGTCAGCCTTTGTGTTGGTTTTTCCGGGTCTGTGTTTCAGGACAAAATTGTACTCCTGTAAGTCTAACACCCATCTCGCCTGCCTTCGGTTGACGTTCTGAGGTTTTCGGAAGTATGTCAAGTTTTGATGGTCCGTTAAGATCTCGATCTGTTCCTCCGTCCCTTTCAGGTAGTGAGACCATTCATATAAGGCGTGCATGATTGCCAACAACTCCTTGTCGTAGACTTCATAATTTCATTCCGCTGGGTTGAGCGATTTCGAAATAAATGCCACCGGTCTCCATGTGTCGTCTTCCTGTTGTTGCGATAGTACCGCTCCCATGGCAAAGTCCGATGTGTCGGTCTCTACTCTGTATTTTCCTTTATCTGATGGTATTGCCAACACCACTTCTTCCCCAATCCTCATCTTCAGTCCTATAAATGCTTCCTCTTGTAATACCGTCCACATCCATCCATCCTTTCCCGTTAGTCGTGTGAGTGCTTTGGCTATTTTTGCGAACCCTTTTACGAATTGTCGGTAAAAGTTCACGAATCCTAAAAATTGCTGAAGCTCTCGTTTGTTCGTTGGTCGTGGCCAATCCAATATCGCCTGGACTTTGGCTTTATCCATGCGTATTGAATCGCGTGATATTATCAATCCCAGAAACTCAATCGTTTTCTGGTCGAACCAGCATTTTTCCGCTTTTAACGACAGTTTGTGTTCTTTCAACTTTTTTAGGATCCTATTTACGTGTAATTTGTGTGTCTCTTCGTCTTGGGAGTACACTAATATATCGTCCATATATATTACTACCCATCCCTCCGCTATCTCTTCTCGGAATATGTCGTTCATCATCGTTTGAAAAGTAGCCGGGGAATTCGTAAGTCCAAAGAACATTACCAGCGGTTCGAACAATCCTCGATTGGTTCTAAACGCCGCCTTCCACTCATCTCCTTCCTTTATCTGTACGTTGTTGTACCCCCACCTGATGTCCATTTTCGAAAATACTCAAGCGTGACTGAGTTGGTCTATCAATTCTGATATTAGTGGCAATGGGTATCGGTTTTTGATCGTCATCTCGTTTAATTTCCGATAATCTTGCACCGGTCTTAGTTTTCCATCCTTCTTTTTAATGAAAAAGAAAGGTGAAGCCATCGGAGATTTGCTGGTTCTTATCCGCCCCGTCTCTAGATTTTCTTTCAGGAATGCGTCCAATTGGGTTTGTTCCTCTTTATTTAGTGGGTAAATCTTGCAATCTACGGCCTTTGTGCCTGGTATCAATTCAATCGCATGATCCCATCTTCCCCTCTTTGGTAACTCATCAAACGTTTCTTTTTCGAACACTTCTCGGTGACTTAAATAGTGAGCGGGTATGATATCTTTCATATCACGTTTTGTTTGATTCGCCGCCACTATTTCAGTCGCCGTGGTTGCGTATGCTCTCAATTCCCATCCTTCCGTTTCTTCCTCCATTACTGCTATCAATCTATCGCCTTCTTCCCATTCATGTGTTCCACCGGTCTTATCATCGCCTTCTGTATCTATTCCTTCCTCATCCTTTTCGTCTATATGGCAGTCACCTGGGCAGCGTTTCATGAGGAGTGAGCCCTTCTTCCAATCCACAATTGGGTTATGATGTTTTAACCAATCGTGTCCTAAGAATATGTCGACCTTTCCGAGCGTTGATACTCCGAATTCGAAGACTTCGTAGTGAGCTCCGATTTGCATTCTCAATTGTACCATCTCTTTTAATGCTCCTCCTAAGTTAGGCGTACCGTCGGCGTTGTATACGGGGATGGATCGGTCTAGACGTCGCGTGTTAATATTGTGTTTCCGTACAAAATTTTCATTAACGCAGGATCCGGTACATCCCGAGTCTATGAGGATCTCCGTCTTGTGCCTTTGGAAAGTATCTAAGGTGGTGACTGTTCCGCTAATCGTCATCTGGTTTTTACCCTTCCCTTGGATGTAGCGTCCTTTCCCTTTAAGGTTTTGTAGGTGCCACAACGCGTTCTCTTCCGTCATTCCGTTCAACACATTCACTGTCTCTGCCGTTGCTTCATTTTCCCTCATCTTATGCACCCGCTGTTTTAGGCTTTGTACGGCCACCTCTTCCGGCTGTTCCCATATCCTTCTCACCATCCACGGTCCTTGCCACGTCACTAATTTATCTTTTTTTGTTGTTATTTTTTTGTTTCTCCACTTATGTTCCAATCCTCTGAGTTCGTACATAATGCATTCGATATTTAATTTTGAATCTTTGTACTTTACATCAGAGGTTTTGTCACATCGTTCTTTGGTCAGCGTCGTTGGAGGCGCGTTCACTGACCGTTCTGAAAACCCATCAACGCCGCTATTTCTACCTTTTCTTCTTCCGTCGCTCCATCAATTCTTTCCTTCCACGTTACTTCTCTGATCTCTTTCACTTCTCTTTTTGGTCCCCAACATGCTTCCGTCATGTGTCCCAGTTTCCCGCAATTTTCACATTTTGGTGCGTTCATCGTCCATTCTCTCACCTCCCTCCTCTCTCTCTTTGGTTCCTTACAATCTCTCGATATATGTCCGAACCGATTGCAGTTGTAGCATTTAACCGGTCCTCTTCTTCGGTCTATCTGCATGGCGTTCGGATCTGATCCCGATCCGGAAGGAGTTGCGGTTGAAACCGTTGCCCCTGTGGCTGTCGCAGTCGGTTTCGTCTCCTGTGGCGTCGACGTGGGACTTTGGAAGAACCTCGGTCTAAATATAGGTCGGGTCGTCGTTCCGTATAATTTCTGCCCGTCTCTCCATGCTTTGTCTAGTGCCGTCGCTCGGTCGTACCATAACTGTAAATCCCCCGCCGTTGCTCCATCACCGGGCGCTCCGTTCTCTACTATTTTCATTCCTAGTGGTGGGTTCAGCCCTCCTTTGAACTGAGCGATTAACGCGATTTCATTGAAATTCGTTAGTTGTGCCCAGCTCTTGAAGTCGATGATGTAATCCTCCACTGGTCTTTTTCCTTGTTTCAACTCTCTCAGATGCCTAATCGCTTCGTCTCTCGTTTCTGTGGTCATGAAGAACGCTAGTGCTTTTGCTTCAAAGTCGTTCCAATCATCGAATGGTGGCTGGTGGGTGAAAGGCGTGATTCCTATTTCCGCCGCTCTCGGGGTCACCACCATTTCTCCTGTAGGCGATACCACCCCCACTACCTCATCTCTCGGCGCTACTCCCGTTCTCAACTGCTCCCATGTGTAGTCCTTCGCTCTCGGCGTGTTCGTTATTTCGTCTATAAATTCCATGAATTCTTGGAGTTTAACTCCGGCCCAGTTTTCCGCCCTATTCGCCGTTCCTCCCTTTATTCGTTGGAGGGCTATCGCGATCATTTGGGTACCGTTGAGTACTTCTGTCAATGCGAAGTACGCTCTCATCGATCTCAGCCAGTGCGCTATTTTCTCGGGTTTGCCTTCGTACGCTTCCGGTGGATCAATTTTCATTTGTGGTCTGGGGGGTCTCGGAGGTTCTCTGAACGCCTCTCTTATTTCTCCTATCGCTCTGGCTACGCCATGTCCCGCATTTCGTTGATCTACTGGGGCGGCTGCCAACCATAGTGCTCGTACGGCGGCTGGTGCCAATGATCCTATCAATGCGGCCAATAATCCTACGCATGCCCCTATTAACGCCTCCGTCGGTGTATACGGCATTCTTCTTATCTTCACAGGGACGAAGGGAGTTTTTTATACTGTTCGTTTGGTTCTAGTTCGTTTTCTCCTATGGATCGAATAGGTACGCCCAAACTCGAACGAATCGTAGTTTTACAAGGTCTGCAACTCTAAGTTTAGAGCAGTCCCTGTTCTATCTCGTTAACCCTCGAGTCCGGGTTTATCAAGCGGTAGTGGATACGCGCGATATGCAGCGTGAGGAGGTACGTGTATCTGAAGTGGGCTACTAGTGCTATCAAGCACAGTGACCGTCGAATAATTTGTACGTCCGTTATGGGCAACGACGGACGAATGAGTGTGGTAGTGTTAAGAGCCTTACGATTATGTTAGGAGGTGATCCCAGACACAACCACTAAGACACTCGAGACTCAAACACGAATGAGAAGATGAGACTTGATTGAGTCTATGGACAACAGAAACAATCATAAGGCTAAGGAATACATAGGTAGACTTCAGTATATATACTCTGACTCGTTACTCCCACGCCATCGTTCCGCGGAATCCTTATGTAAGCGTGGGAACTTTGTTAAATATAGAATTATATTTATAGAATGATTAACTACTGATTGACTACAATCAATGTTACTCATATCGCTCGCGTCATCCTTTATGTATGACATAGAGATGACATCATAATGACTTCATTATGATATCATGGTGACATCATGATAGACTCATGATCACATCTTATGGTGTGCTTAGCACGCCATATCTTCTCATCTATACTATACGCTTACACATATGTAGACACATATTTGTTCTCTCTTAGTATATAAACCTGTCCTGTATCGTAGAATAGGACAATCCATTCTCTTTCTCTTACTATCACTACTACGCCGAAGGGTAGTGCTAAGATCATATCGCAATAGGTAAGCTATTGCACCTGCTCATGCTGTGGATACGCTCTCGCGTAGACCTGTCTTCTTCGTCAGGTTATGGGCCCCGCCGTCGATATTGCCAGGACCCACATCGCCGCTCGCTTGCTCGTCATCCGACATGATGTCCCACTGGTATAGTATCGCAGCGAGCCTGATATGGTCTTATCATCTTGATATAACTAATCCTTGATATGGCATATGCGCTAATGACATGCGCCCGGACCCTAGGGCTTTAGGGGGATCTCCTAGACACCCAGGGATAAGGGTACTACCTATGTTTCTCGACGCTGGCATGGCAACGTCGGCCCCCACAGAGTTATACTTGCCCTCTGTGATGTGACTGGGGTATTCATGCACGATATAACATCATAAGCCCTTAGAGGCTTTATAATACAATATGGCTCGTATATAGAAACTTCTAGTATAAAGGACGTGCTGACACCTCATTGTGGGTGGTACACGCAGTCTATTAAGGATGCGCCCTTAGGGACTCCTTTAGTCGGAATGATCGTTAGGATCATTCTAAGTTTGGGCTCTATGGTGATCCCATAATCCCATTTAGAAGTTTCATATTGATTACCGGTCGTGCTTACATAACGGTCTGGGGGGCTTATGGACCAGACGTTATTTCTATTTACAATCGCAACGGGTAAAACCGTGGCTCGCCCAAGAGTGCTAGAGCCAGCGATTGATTTTGCATGTCATTTACAGCATTCAGGGATAATCCGAGCTTTCAAGACCGAGTGGACCTGTGGACCTGAGCTTTATCTAAGCTTGGCTTGTAACTAAGTTACTCAGGGTCGGTTGGTTTAACCGAATATGGATTGTACTCGTAACCGAGGAACTCTATATAGTCTGACATTCTAGTCTATGGCACCCTAGTAACTTAATAAAGACGAATTAGACTTTTAGCTTTAATTAAGCTTTAAGCTCATTAAATTCTCTTTTAGGAAAAGAAAACTGGATTCCGAAACTAATACTCCGTTACCAGTTTACGAAGCCGAAGGAGAATCATTTCCTCCTGCCCGGAGATTACCTCCTTCGTACGACGCACCAATCCCACCGTTTCCCTTAACCTTAGGGAACCGGACTTTTATTGATACACCGGCACCAATTCCATCTTCGTCTAGGACCGTAGTTCGTGTTGTCAATTCTGACACCAGATTCGGTGTCACAACTCGTGGACCTGTCACAGTTCACGATCGAAGAGTGTTAAATATAGAATTATATTTATAGAATGATTAACTACTGATTGACTACAATCAATGTTACTCATATCGCTCGCGTCATCCTTTATGTATGACATAGAGATGACATCATAATGACTTCATTATGATATCATGGTGACATCATGATAGACTCATGATCACATCTTATGGTGTGCTTAGCACGCCATATCTTCTCATCTATACTATACGCTTACACATATGTATACACATATTTGTTCTCTCTTAGTATATAAACCTGTCCTGTATCGTAGAATAGGACAATCCATTCTCTTCCTCTTACTATCACTACTACGCCGAAGGGTAGTGCTAAGATCATATCGCAATAGGTAAGCTATTGCACCTGCTCATGCTGTGGATACGCTCTCGCGTAGACCTGTCTTCTTCGTCAGGTTATGGGCCCCGCCGTCGATATTGCCAGGACCCACATCGCCGCTCGCTTGCTCGTCATCCGACATGATGTCCCACTGGTATAGTATCGCAGCGAGCCTGATATGGTCTTATCATCTTGATATAACTAATCCTTGATATGGCATATGAGCTAATGACATGCGCCCGGACCCTAGGGCTTTAGGGGGATCTCCTAGACACCCAGGGATAAGGGTACTACCTATGTTTCTCGACGCTGGCATGGCAACGTCGGCCCCCACAGAGTTATACTTGCCCTCTGTGATGTGACTGGGGTATTCATGCACGATATAACATCATAAGCCCCTAGAGGCTTTATAATACAATATGGCTCGTATATAGAAACTTCTAGTATAAAGGACGTGCTGACACCTTATTATGGGTGGTACACGCAGTCTATTAAGGATGCGCCCTTAGGGACTCCTTTAGTCGGAATGATCGTTAGGATCATTCTAAGTTTGGGCTCTATGGTGATCCCATAATCCCATTTAGAAGTTTCATATTGGTTACCGGTCGTGCTTATATAATGGTCTGGGGGGTTTATGGACCAGACATTATTTCTATTTACAATCGCAACGGGTAAAACCGTGGTTCGCCCAAGAGTGCTTGAGCCAGCGATTGATTTAGCATGTCATTTACAGCATTCAGGGATGTACCGAGCTTTCAAGACCGAGTGGACCTGTGGACCTGAGCTTTATCTAAGCTTGGCTTGTAACTAAGTTACTCAGGGTCGGTTGGTTTAACCGAATATGGACTGTACTCGTAACCGAGGAACTCTATATAGTCTGACATTCTAGTCTATGGCACCCTGGTAACTTAATAAAGACGAATTAGACTTTTAGCTTTAATTAAGCTTTAAGCTCATTAAATTCTCTTATAGGAAAGAAAACTGGATTCCGAAACTAGTACTCCGTTACCAGTCTACGAAGCCGAAGGAGAATCGTTTCCTCCTACCCGGAGATTACCTCCTTCTTACGACACTCCAATCCCACCGTTTCCCTTAACCTTAGGGAATCGGACTTTTATTGATACACCGGCACCTATTCCATCTTCGTCTAGGACCGTAGTTCGTGTTGTCAACCCTGACACCAGATTCGGTGTCACAACTCGTGGACCTGTCACAGTTCACGATCGAAGAGATCACTTCTTAGCCGCGCGACTCAGAAACGGTCGTACCTTGCAAGACGAAATAATACATCGTCGTCGACAAGCAGCTATTGAAGAAGGTGTTCCACCCACCTTAGATCTTTGGATTCCACCCAGGGGCACTTCAGTAGCCCAACACATAGCAAATAGGCGTACACGCCGTAATCTCGAAAGAGATAATCAAGAGGTTGAAAACCTCGAAAATCAAAGAAACTTCCGTTTCTTTTGGCGTCTTCTAACCGCCTATATCATAATCTTCACCTCCGCCTTCCTCGTCTAAAATGTCTAACGACTTGACGATTCCTAGTTCCATTCCCGTTTTAAATGGAACTAACTATAAAGAATGGGAACGCATGATGCGTTTCCTATTACAAACTAAGGGACTATTTCAGTACCTTAAAGATGATTACGTTCATCCACGACGGATTACTCCGTTAGAACAATTCTTCATTGATACAGGTGTTCGTGCAGCCATAACTGCACAACCTGCGGTAGCAGCAGTTGCCGCGCATGGTACACATGCAGCAATACCTGCAATTCCAGCCGTTGAGGGTGAACCGGCTATCACCCAACAAATGGTTGATGATGCAAAGGCCGTAAAAAAGGCTTTTGAAGATTGGGTTGTCGAGGATGATCGCATCCTCGGATCCATAAATATGAAATGTTCTGCTACTATCCAGCAGATCAATTCAGAAGTAAATGCCGCCAGAGTCTTATGGCGGAATTTAGCAAATCAATACGGTGTAACAACGTCTGCCGGTATCTATAATGACTTCCAATTAGCCGTTACTTGGAAGTTTCAAGATAAAAAGGATCCCACACAATCCTTAAACGACCTCCTCGCCATTATAAACCGCTTATCGTCTAGCGGAATCGTATTGCCTGAAAATGTACAGGCAATGATTGTACTCTCAGCTGTCCCCCGTCATTGGGACAATTTTGCTGCTGTGGTTCTTGCCACAACAGAACCATCGGATCTTACGATCCAAGGGATACTTCCCTTAATTCAGAATGAGTGGCGCCGAAGGCACCCTGAATCTGCTGCGACGGCTAATACGTCGCAACAACAGCAGCAACCATGGCAACAAGTACGTGGTCGAGGACGAGGACGTGCTCGCGGACGTGGCCGCGGAGCAGGTCGTGGACGTGGGGGGAGGCCTTATTCTAGGCCTCCACAAGGCGCTCAGACACCGGCTCCTACTGCTCCTCCGGCAAATCAAAATTGGCCGGGTAAGGTTGAGGGCCAAACCCGTGGTCCTAACTGGGAGAGGAACCGAGAACGCCGAAAGGCAGATGCAGCCGAGAAGAAGGCTGCCAAAGCCGCAGAACATACCATGAGTTCTGCACATACAGTCGCCCGTATTGGGCCTTATGACATTACTGAGCCAGTTGCCGGCTCTAGCAAAGGCAAACAAAGAGAAAAGGATGAACTGGACTATGAGTCCTATAAATCAAACAGAGGAATGGGGATATCGTCAGACGATATCGATTACAAAAACATGGATATAGATCAGGAAGCTGAACTATATTATGACGATTATTACTATGAAGATAACGGCGAACAATGGTATGAAACCATTAAGAAACTGGAAATGGCTAACTTTCTCTTTATAGAGGCAGCAATGAAAATGGTGTTCCCTAAATTGGGACATCATCGTCGTACTATAAATTCCTTCTTTGAACAATCTGTACTATATGATAGTATAAATTATAAAGAAAATTTAGACGAAACCTGCCTCGTAAGAGATAAGTCGTGTGACACTGCCATTTATAATGCAAATATGATTGAACGATCATATAATATTGGTAACATGTTTAAGAAACCTTTTACATGTTTAGCGGTCAATAAAAGAAAATTTAAGGATAAAGTACATCCAACATGTCCCTGTCCGGAATGTGTTGAGAAACGTACTGGAGACACACTATGGATGTGTGACTCTGGTGCATCCGATCACTTTACCTTTAGTAGGAAAGACTTCTCTGAATACAGAGAATTTCCTGCAAATGAAAACCACAGTGTTAAAACTGCTAATGGTTTAGATCGTCTTGAAGGACTCGGCACAGTTATTCTTGAACACAAGTTATCCACAGAAGAAGTAACACTCGTAAAGCTCTTCCCGGTATTATATATGCCACGGGCAACTGCACGCTTGATCTCAAACGGCAGATTGATCCGACAAGGATTAACTTGTAAACAAGATGAAAAGATGGTAGTCTTTTCCTTTACAGACTCGGGTAGAACGTGTATTGAAGGACATTATCTTATGCCCGATGATACATTAGTTTACGCTCGAGGTAGGATTATTATAATGAATCCTACACTGGTTTCTGGTCCTGGCTTAGCCAACAGGAATTCAAAATTAATTCTTGGAAGACCGACAAAGAAACCAAACGCAGAGTCTATAGAAAAATTATTAGACTACGAGACCTGGCATAAACGTTTTGGTCATCCATCTAACGAAGTCTTTTCGAAGATACCGTTAAATGTCAATGGATGGAAAGAAGTTACACTTCCAGAAGGAAAACTACGTTGTGAAGGTTGTCTAAAAGGCAAAATGAAGGCAAAACCTTATAAACTGTCTTCGAAGAGAGCTACTCGTCCCTTCGAGTTACTCCATATGGATCTTATGACCGTACCGGCCATATCTTACCACAAATACAAATATATTGGTGTTATCGTTGACGATTTCACCTCGTATACGTGGATTGGTTTATTAAAAACCAAAGATCAAACTCTAGAATATTTTACCGGATGGTATAATGAGTTTGTAGATCCTAAACAACCTATTTCTCACCTCCGTTCTGATCGAGGGGGGGAATTTGTAAATAAAGCCTTTGAAGAATTCCTTAAATCCAAAGGAATTAAACATCAACAGACAGCTCCTTACACCCCACAACAAAATGGTCGCGTTGAACGCATGAATCAGACTTTGTCGGACAAAGCTGAGGCTATGCGATTAGACGCAGGATGTCCGAAATCTTGGTGGGAGTTCTCATTCAGAACGGCTGTGCATGTGTACAACCGCACTCCCCTAAAACGGACTAAATGGAAGACCCCTCTGGAAAATCTTCTTAATAAAAAACCAGACGTATCATACTTTCGAGTATTTGGATGTGAAGCCTGGGTATTTATCCCTGATCAACGGAGACCGGATAAGCTGTCCGAGAAATCCGTTTTATGCACTTTTGTAGGATATGAATCAGGAACCAAAGGCTATAGGTTCATGACGTCGACAAACACACTGGTCATATCCTCCCAGGCTACATTCTTTGAAAACAGGTTTCCGCGCAAAGGAAAGACTACAGATATAATTACTGAAGATCTTGGTCCGATCTGGGAGGCGATTCCTCAAGAGGAACCTAACCGCCCTCCACAAAATTTGGATTTAGATGACTTACTCCCAGAGAACCGTAGACGTTCTCCGAGCCGTAGACGCTCACCAAGTTTGGATCGAAGGGGTGCATCTCCTGATCGACAGCAGTCAGACCCTTCTGATGATTCAAACGATGATGATGACGGTGATGAATTTGCCGATCGTCGAAGAGATTTTTTGGATGATAATATCCGAAGACAAAGGGAAGAAAGAGAACAAGAAAGACAAGACAATTATCGTAGACAACGCGATGATTGGAAAAAGGGTCAAGGAATTGATAAACAGTCTCGTTTACGAGAACAATTCAAACGTCAAATGAGTGATATGTTTAAGAAACGTAAAACTCCTGAACCCTTTAGACGTACTCCCTCTCCACAAATAAAAGAGGAGACTCCTGTTCCTTCTAGACCTATAACTCCGATACCATATGTATCTAGGTCACCTTCGCCTCGTAGTCCTATGAATGAAGATAATCCCTTCTCTTTAAATCAAAGAGATCGTGATGAAATAGAAAACCCATTTATGACGGATCGAGAATTTGATCAATTTGAACAACGTCAAAGAGATCGTTTTAGAGAATTTGCTCAGAGACCTAGACCTCCTCCACCGATCATATCTGATCCAGGTCCACCCTCTGTACAAATAGGTCCTCGCCGTTCTGGTCGTTTTCCAGTTCCAAGGGTACAAAGAGACAACGCGTATGGAGATAAAACTCCTGCACAGATAGAAGCGGAAATTCAGCAAAAGCGAGATGCTTTACGAGAGCAGTTAAAAGATAAAACTCCGAGTTCTTCGACTCAGGATCCACCGTCAGCTGACAGGAACCCTGATAGAATGAATGAATCTGCTTCTCTACTTAAAGAAATCTTCGCCTTAAAGTCTGAATTAAAATCTGCGGAACATGATCATTTAACCCGAATGATTAATGAATCTGGAAATGAATTCCTTCATTTTCTTCTAAAAGCGGCTGTCCCCCTTGTGGATAATATTCCATATGACTATAGAGATATATCTAAAATACGCTCCAGTAATCCTCAATTGTATAAACAATGGAAGATTGCAATGGATGACGAATTTAAATCTCTTCAATCTAGAGATATTTGGGAGTTAGTTGATCTTCCAAAAGGACGAAACCTAATCAGATGTCGTTGGGTTTTCGACTTAAAAACCGATGGACGCAAAAAAGCTCGCGTCGTAGCTAAAGGTTTTAGTCAACGTCCCGGATTAGATTACGACGAAACATTCTCGCCTGTAGCGAGATATGAAACAATCCGAATACTTCTGGCCACATCAGTGCTTGAAAATTGGGATATACAAGCCCTAGATGTAAAAACTGCCTTCTTATATGGCGATCTTGATGAAGATATTTACATGGCCCAGCCAGAAGGTTTCGTTGTAAAAGGACAAGAATCTAAAGTATATAGGCTGAGGAAAGCCATATATGGATTAAAACAGGCATCATATGCCTGGAATAAACAAGCTGATAAATCGTTGAAATCGTTACATTTCGAGCGATGCTTGTCTGATTCTGGCGTTTACGTTCGTAAAGGCAAGAATACTATCACGATATGCATATTGTATGTCGACGATATACTCTTTATGGGAAATGACGATTCCACCATCGTATCCATTAAAAAGAAATTTATGGAGATGTGGGAATGTCGTGATCTTGGAAAGATCAAAGAGTATCTCCGAATCCAAGTCAATTACAACCGTGATTTAGGATTCTTAGTAATAGATCAAGGCCCTTATGCCTTGAAGGTTGTTAAGCGATTTGGACTTGAAGATTGCAAGTCTGTACGCACACCGTTACCTGCTGGGTATGCTCCTATAAAGAATGAAGGAGAATGCACACCACAGGAACATTCTTATTATCAACAGATAATAGGATCCCTTCTATATCTTGCCTTAGGAACTAGGCCTGATATAATTTATGCAGTAATTTTGATGTCCCAATTTTCATCAAACCCGTCCCAAGAACACATTCAAAAGGCATTGTATATAGTCAAATACATTGCCCATACCTTAAACGTCAAAATCGTTTATAGCGCCAAAGGCAATAATAAATTTAGAGCCTACGCTGACGCTGACTGGGCCGCTGATCGTAATACACGACGATCTATAAACGGTTATGTCTTAATGTTAGCTGGTGGTGCGGTAGCTTGGACGAGTAGAAAACAAAAGACTGTAGCTCTGTCTTCAACTGAAGCAGAATACATATCTTTATCAGATGCTGCAAGACAGATTGCATGGGTTGAAAATCTATTTTACGAAATAGGTGCACCTATTAAAAGCATCTTACTTAGCGTAGATAACCAAGGCGCTATATTTTGGGCACAAAATCCTGCACAAGAACATCGTTCCAAACACATAGATATTCGCTATCATTTTGTTCGCGAGTTGATCGAGACTAAAAAGGTAGTCCTCGAATATATACCAACAAACGAGCAGAATGCGGATCTCATGACTAAGAATTTATCCTTTGAAAAGGTCAAATTCTTTAGAGAACGATTGGGACTTTCCTTAGAAGAATATCCGACTTCTACAAATGCATTAATCAAAAGACCAGATCGATTAGAGACTGAGGAAATTCGTGATCTGACGAAATTTATTCTTGATTGGCAAAATCTTGAATTAGATGGAATTGATCGTCTATCACACAGGAAGTTGATGGAACTTCTTGATGGTCTTATTGATCAACAGGAATCGGATATAGATCCCTTCTATGACGAGAACATCATAGACTTTAAATAAAGGATATCTAAGCGAAGGGGTGTGTTAAATATAGAATTATATTTATAGAATGATTAACTACTGATTGACTACAATCAATGTTACTCATATCGCTCGCGTCATCCTTTATGTATGACATAGAGATGACATCATAATGACTTCATTATGATATCATGGTGACATCATGATAGACTCATGATCACATCTTATGGTGTGCTTAGCACGCCATATCTTCTCATCTATACTATACGCTTACACATATGTATACACATATTTGTTCTCTCTTAGTATATAAACCTGTCCTGTATCGTAGAATAGGACAATCCATTCTCTTCCTCTTACTATCACTACTACGCCGAAGGGTAGTGCTAAGATCATATCGCAATAGGTAAGCTATTGCACCTGCTCATGCTGTGGATACGCTCTCGCGTAGACCTGTCTTCTTCGTCAAAGAGATCACTTCCTAGCCGCGCGACTTAGAAACGGTCGCACTTTACAAGACGAAATAATACATCGTCGTCGACAAGCAGCTATCGAAGAAGGTGTTCCGCCCACCTTAGATCTTTGGATTCCACCCAGGGGCACTTCAGTAGCCCAACACATAGCAAATAGGCGTACACGCCGTAATCTCGAAAGAGATAACCAAGAGGTCGAAAACCTCGAAAATCAAAGAAACTTCCGTTTCTTTTGGCGTCTTCTAACCGCCTATATCATAATCTTCACCTCCGCCTTCCTCGTCTAATATGTCTAATGACTTGACGATTCCTAGTTCCATTCCCGTTTTGAATGGAACTAACTATAAAGAATGGGAACGTATGATGTGTTTCCTATTACAAACAAAGGGACTATTTCAGTACCTTAAGGATGATTATGTTCATCCTCCGCGGATTACTCCGCTACAACAATTCTTCATTGATACAGGTGTTCGTGCAGCCATAACTGCACAACCGGCGGTAGCAGCAGTTGCCGCACATGGTACACATCCAGCAACACCTGCAATCCCAGCCGTTGAGGGTGTACCGGCTATCACCCAACAAATGGTTGATGATGCAAAGGCCGTCAAAAAGGCTTTTGAAGATTGGGTTGTCGAGGATGATCGCATCCTCGGATCCATAAATATGAAATGTTCTGCTACTATACAGCAGATCAATTCAGAAGTAAATGCCGCTAGAGTTTTATGGCGGAATTTAGCAAATCAATACGGTGTGACAACGTCTGCCGGCATCTATAATGACTTCCAATTAGCTGTTACTTGGAAGTTTCAAGATAAAAAGGATCCTACACAATCCTTAAACGACCTCCTCGCCATCATAAACCGCTTATCATCTAGCGGAATCGTATTGCCTGAAAATGTACAGGCAATGATTGTACTTTCAGCTGTTCCCCGTCATTGGGACAATTTTGCCGCTGTGGTTCTAGCCACAACAGAACCATCGGATCTTACGATCCAAGGGATACTTCCCTTAATCCAGAATGAGTGGCGCCGAAGGCACCCTGAATCTGCTGCGACGGCTAATACGTCGCAACAACAGCAGCAACCATGGCAACAAGTACGTGGTCGAGGACGAGGACGTGCTCGCGGACGTGGCCGCGGAGCAGGTCGTGGACGTGGGGGGAGGCCTTACTCTAGGCCTCCACAAGGCGCTCAAACACCGGCTCCTACAGCTCCTCCGGCAAATCAAAATTGGCCGGGTAAAGTTGAGGGCCAAACACGTGGTCCTAACTGGGAGAGGAACCGAGAACGCCGAAAGGCAGATGCAGCCGAGAAGAAGGCTGCCAAAGCCGCAGAACATACTATGAGTTCTGCACATACCGTCGCCCGTATTGGGTCTTATGACATCACTGAGCCAGTTGCCGGCTCCAGCAAAGGCAAACAAAGAGAAAAGGATGAACTGGACTTTGAGTCCTATAAATCAAACCGAGGAATGGGGATATCGTCAGACGATATCGATTATAAAAACATGGATATAGATCAGGAAGCTGAACTATATTATGATGATTATTACTATGAAGATAACGGCGAACAATGGTATGAAACCATTAAGAAGCTGGAAATGGCTAACTTTCTCTTTATAGAGGCAGCAATGAAAATGGTGTTCCCTAAATTGGGACATCATCGTCGTACTATAAATTCCTTCTTTGAACAATCTGTACTATATGATAGTATAAATTATAAAGAAAATTTAGACGAAAACTGCCTCGTAAGAGATAAGTCGTGTGACACTGCCATTTATAATGCAAATATGATTGAACGATCATATAATATTGGTAACATGTTTAAGAAACCTTTTACATGTTTAGCGGTCAATAAAAGAAAATTTAAGGATAAAGTACATCCAACATGTCCCTGTCCGGAATGTGTTGAGAAACGTACTGGAGATACACTATGGATGTGTGACTCCGGTGCATCCGACCACTTTACCTTTAGTAGGAAAGACTTCTCTGAATACAGAGAATTTCCTGCAAATGAAAACCACAGTGTTAAAACTGCTAATGGTTTAGATCGTCTTGAGGGACTTGGCACAGTTATTCTTGAACACAAGTTATCCACAGGAGAAGTAACACTCGTAAAGCTCTTCCCGGTATTATATATGCCACGGGCAACTGCACGCTTGATTTCAAACGGCAGATTGATCCGACAAGGATTAACTTGTAAACAAGATGAAAAGATGGTAGTCTTTTCCTTTACAGACTCGGGTAGAACGTGTATCGAAGGACATTACCTTATGCCCGATGATACATTAGTTTACGCTCGAGGTAGGATCATTATAATGAATCCTACACTGGTTTCCGGTCCTGGCTTAGCCAACAGGAATTCAAAATTAATTCTTGGAAGACCGACAAAGAAACCAAACGCAGAGTCTATAGAAAAATTATTAGACTACGAGACCTGGCATAAACGTTTTGGTCATCCATCTAACGAAGTCTTTTCGAAGATACCGTTAAATGTCAATGGATGGAAAGAAGTTACACTTCCAGAAGGAAAACTACGTTGTGAAGGTTGTCTAAAAGGCAAAATGAAGGCAAAACCTTATAAACTGTCTTCAAAGAGAGCTACTCGTCCCTTTGAGTTACTCCATATGGATCTTATGACCGTACCGGCCATATCTTACCACAAATACAAATATATTGGTGTTATCGTTGACGATTTCACCTCGTATACGTGGATTGGTTTACTTAAAACCAAAGATCAAACTCTAGAATATTTTACCGGATGGTATAATGAGTTTGTAGATCCTAAACAACCTATTTCTCACCTCCGTTCTGATCGAGGGGGGGAATTTGTAAATAAAGCCTTTGAAGAATTCCTTAAATCCAAAGGAATTAAACATCAACAGACAGCTCCTTACACCCCACAACAAAATGGTCGCGTTGAACGCATGAATCAGACTTTGTCAGACAAAGCTGAGGCTATGCGATTAGACGCAGGATGTCCGAAATCTTGGTGGGAGTTCTCATTCAGAACGGCTGTGCATGTGTACAACCGCACTCCCCTAAAACGGACTAAATGGAAGACCCCTCTGGAAAATCTTCTTAATAAAAAACCAGACGTATCATACTTTCGAGTATTTGGATGTGAAGCCTGGGTATTTATCCCTGATCAACGGAGACCGGATAAGCTGTCTGAGAAATCCGTTTTATGTACTTTTGTAGGATATGAATCAGGAACCAAAGGCTATAGGTTCATGACGTCGACAAACACACTGGTCATATCCTCCCAGGCCACATTCTTTGAAAACAGGTTTCCGCGCAAAGGAAAGACTGCAGATATAATTACTGAAGATCTTGGTCCGATCTGGGAGGCGATTCCTCAAGAGGAACCTAACCGCCCTCCACAAAATTTGGATTTAGATAACTTACTCCCAGAGAACCGTAGACGTTCTCCGAGCCATAGACGCTCACCAAGTTTGGATCGAAGGGGTGCATCTCCTGATCGACAGCAGTCAGACCCTTCTGATGATTCAAACGATGATGATGATGGTGATGAATTTGCCGATCGTCGAAGAGATTTTTTGGATGATAATATCCGAAGGCAAAGGGAAGAAAGAGAACAAGAAAGACGTGACAATTATCGTAAACAACGCGATGATTGGAAAAAGGGTCAAGGAATTGATAAACAGTCTCGTTTACGAGATCAATTCAAACGTCAAATGAGTGATATGTTTAAGAAACGTAAAACTCCTGAACCCTTTAGACGTACTCCCTCTCCACAAATTAAAGAGGAGACTCCTGTTCCTTCTAGGCCTATAACACCGATACCATATGTATCTAGGCCACCTTCGCCTCGTAGTCCTATGGATGAAGATAATCCCTTCTCTTTGAATCAAAGAGATCGAGATGAAATAGAAAACCCATTTATGACGGATCGAGAATTTGATCAATTTGAACAACGTCAAAGAGATCGTTTTAGAGAATTTGCTCAGAGACCTAGACCTCCTCCACCGATCATATCTGATCCTGGTCCACCCTCTGTACAAATAGGTCCTCGCCGTTCTGGTCGTTTTCCAGTTCCAAGGGTACAAAGAGACAACGCGTATGGAGATAAAACTCCTGCACAGATAGAAGCGGAAATTCAGCAAAAGCGAGATGCTTTACGAGAACAGTTAAAAGATAAAACTCCGAGTTCTTCGACTCAGGATCCACCGTCAGCAGACAGGAACCCTGATAGAATGAATGAATCTGCCTCTCTACTTAAAGAAATCTTCGCTTTAAAATCTGAATTAAAATCTGCAGAACATGATCATTTAAATCGAATGATTAATGAATCTGGAAATGAATTCCTTCATTTTCTTCTAAAAGCGGCTGTCCCCCTTGTAGATAATATTCCATATGACTATAGAGATATATCTAAAATGCGCTCCAATAATCCTCAATTGTATAAACAATGGAAGATTGCAATGGATGACGAATTTAAATCTCTTCAATCTAGAGATATTTGGGAGTTAGTTGATCTTCCAAAAGGACGAAACCTAATCAGATGTCGTTGGGTTTTCGACTTAAAAACCGATGGACGCAAAAAAGCTCGCGTCGTAGCTAAAGGTTTTAGTCAACGTCCCGGATTAGATTACGACGAAACATTCTCGCCTGTAGCGAGATATGAAACAATCCGAATACTTCTGGCCACATCAGTGCTTGAAAACTGGGATATACAAGCCCTAGATGTAAAAACTGCCTTCTTATATGGCGATCTTGATGAAGATATTTATATGGCCCAGCCAGAAGGTTTCGTTGTAAAAGGACAAGAATCTAAAGTATATAGGCTGAGGAAAGCCATATATGGATTAAAACAGGCATCATATGCCTGGAATAAACAAGCTGATAAATCGTTGAAATCATTACATTTTGAGCGATGCTTGTCTGATTCTGGCGTTTACGTTCGTAAAGGCAAGAATACTATCACGATATGCATATTGTATGTCGACGATATACTCTTTATGGGAAATGACGATTCCACCATCGTATCCATTAAAAAGAAATTTATGGAGATGTGGGAATGTCGTGATCTTGGAAAGATCAAAGAGTATTTACGAATCCAAGTCAATTACAACCGTGATTTAGGATTCTTAGTCATAGATCAAGGTCCTTATGCCTTGAAGGTTGTTAAGCGATTTGGACTTGAAGATTGCAAGTCTGTACGCACACCGTTACCTGCTGGGTATGCTCCTATAAAAAATGAAGGAGAATGCACACCACAGGAACGTTCTTATTATCAACAGATAATAGGATCCCTTCTATATCTTGCCTTAGGAACTAGGCCTGATATAATCTATGCAGTAATTTTGATGTCCCAATTTTCATCAAACCCGTCACAAGAACATATTCAAAAAGCCTTATATATAGTCAAATATATTGCTCATACATTAAACGTCAAAATCGTTTATAGCGCCAAAGGCAATAATAAATTTAGAGCCTACGCTGACGCTGACTGGGCCGCTGATCGTAATACACGACGATCTATAAACGGTTATGTCTTAATGTTAGCTGGTGGTGCGGTAGCTTGGACGAGTAGAAAACAAAAGACTGTAGCTCTGTCTTCGACTGAAGCAGAATACATATCTTTATCAGATGCTGCAAGACAGATTGCATGGGTTGAAAATCTATTTTACGAAATAGGTGCACCCATTAAAAGCATCTTACTTAGCGTAGATAACCAAGGCGCTATATTTTGGGCACAAAATCCTGCACAAGAACATCGTTCCAAACACATAGATATTCGCTATCATTTTGTTCGCGAGTTGATCGAGACTAAAAAGGTAGTCCTCGAATATATACCAACAAACGAGCAGAATGCGGATCTCATGACTAAGAATTTATCCTTTGAAAAGGTCAAATTCTTTAGAGAACGATTGGGACTTTCCTTAGAAGAATATCCGACTTCTACAAATGCATTAATCAAAAGACCAGATCGATTAGAGACTGAGGAAATTCGTGATCTGACGAAATTTATTCTTGATTGGCAAAATCTTGAATTAGATGGAATTGATCGTCTATCACACAGGAAGTTGATGGAACTTCTTGATGGTCTTATTGATCAACAGGAATCGGATATAGATCCCTTCTATGACGAGAACATCATAGACTTTAAATAAAGGATATCTAAGCGAAGGGGTGTGTTAAATATAGAATTATATTTATAGAATGATTAACTACTGATTGACTACAATCAATGTTACTCATATCGCTCGCGTCATCCTTTATGTATGACATAGAGATGACATCATAATGACTTCATTATGATATCATGGTGACATCATGATAGACTCATGATCACATCTTATGGTGTGCTTAGCACGCCATATCTTCTCATCTATACTATACGCTTACACATATGTAGACACATATTTGTTCTCTCTTAGTATATAAACCTGTCCTGTATCGTAGAATAGGACAATCCATTCTCTTTCTCTTACTATCACTACTACGCCGAAGGGTAGTGCTAAGATCATATCGCAATAGGTAAGCTATTGCACCTGCTCATGCTGTGGATACGCTCTCGCGTAGACCTGTCTTCTTCGTCAAACTTCTTGTAAATAAAAAGAAAAGAAAAGAAAAAGAAAAGATAATGAAATATCGACCGTTACATTGATCTTTGGTTTTTAATAAACCAATCCACGTATACAAGGTGAAATCGTCAACGATAACACCAATATATTTGTATTTGTGGTAAGATATGGCCGGTACGGTCATAAGATCCATATGGAGTAACTCAAAGGGACGAGTAGCTCTCTTTGAAGACAGTTTATAAGGTTTTGCCTTCATTTTGCCTTTTAGACAACCTTCACAACGTAGTTTTCCTTCTGGAAGTGTAACTTCTTTCCATCCATTGACATTTAACGGTATCTTCGAAAAGACTTCGTTAGATGGATGACCAAAACGTTTATGCCAGGTCTCGTAGTCTAATAATTTTTCTATAGACTCTGCATTTGGTTTCTTTGTCGGTCTTCCAAGAATTAATTTAGAATTCCTGTTGGCTAAGCCAGGACCAGAAACCAGTGTAGGATTCATTATAATAATCCTACCTCGAGCGTAAACTAATGTATCATCGGGCATAAGATAATGTCCTTCGATACACGTTCTACCCGAGTCTGTAAAGGAAAAGACTACCATCTTTTCATCTTGTTTACAAGTTAATCCTTGTCAGATCAATCTGCCGTTTGAAATCAAACGTGCAGTTGCCCGTGGCATATAAAGGACAGGAAAGAGCTTTACGAGTGTTGTTTCTCCTGTGGATAACTTGTGTTCAAGAATAACTGTGCCAAGTCCCTCAAGACGATCTAAACCATTAGTGTTACAACACGGTACGGACTCCCGCATTATGCTTACATGACACGTTGGACATGTTCATTTCCCTTTATGCATACTTTATCTGTCTCATCCCTTATGCTTGATTCGTACGGACTAACTCGTTTCCTTTCTTATACCATCCCTTGTTCCACATATGACGCCGTCCTTGTACTTACTTTCGTACTTACCATTATTCATTAATTAGTACGTCTCATTGTACTTGCTAGTATAAATACCGCATGTATTCTAGAGTCGAACCTTAAGTTCGACTTAGCTGTTTATTGTCGTCTGGCAATATAACCTTACTCTTAACTCATCTACCACAATCGTCCTCAGATCCTAAGTCAACGTCTTGACTTAGTATTGAACTTATAATCTTAACGTTTGACTTAAGACTTGTAATCGTGACTAGAGTTGCCGCTGCAACTTAGGTTGAGATTAACGAGTTCGTAACAATTAAGTCGAACTTATCAATAAGCCTGAACATTGATTCATTGGCATTTGATAACACACACTTCGACGAACTTCCGGAAAGCCAGCCCGTAGGTTACTGGCCACGTTGTCAAAACGGATTGGAGAGCTCCACCAAATAGAGCCACATGAGATCGTAAAGGGAACTACGTTCTTGACGGATACTATGTCAGACTAAACGGTGCAAAACGAATCTGGGAAGATCTAGGAGGAAATCCAGTTAAAGAACAAGAATTCTGGATACCACAAAAAGAAACTAGACCTCCGAACGAATCATATTATTACTTCGCAGATCTATATCTTCAGGAACAGCACATCAGATTCGATCACCTCACAGAACGTTGGATAGCATCCGAAACACAAGAATTTGTCCCTAACGAATACTTCAATACCCCTACTTGGATAAAAGGGACTATTGACGCTCTACCGGAGAACTTAAGACCGAGAACTCTCCTTCCATCGACAACTACAAAAGGCAAAAAGAAAGCAAACTTTGGCCTAAACGATAGTGAATCCGAGAAAGAAGAAGATAAAGATCAAGAACCCGATCTATCTCTTGATTTTCTCAGTGACCTTTCAGTTGGAACGACACCAACACCCGCCCAACAACCGACCAATCCCGAACCAGGTCCTTCGAACCCTAAAGAAGAAAAGGACGAAGAAGACCCGTTTGACCCTGACAGAATCGAAGTAGACGAACCCAAACCTGACCCAACTCCACCACGCAGAGATCCATCACCCCCACCATCACCAAGAATGTCTGGAGGAAGTACAGACCCTATACCCAACCCACGAACTCCTAGCCTCATCGGAGATCTTCCTGAATTCAAAGGGAAGCGAAAGGATGCCAACACGTTCATAGAAGATATCGAAATCTTCTTTGATATGAACCCTGAACGGATGAACACAGACCGTTTAAAAATCCTTGCCGCCCTGAATAAGATCTCAGATGGAGCTAGACAATGGAAAAAGAATAAATTAGCGGAATTACGAAAATCACGCGCTACCGTTGAAGGAGGCGTCACAAGTCCCGCCTTATTCGATGATTGGGATGCATTTAAACTGTCATTCTTGACAGATTGGGGAGAAGTTGATCCGAGTGGAAACGCATACACGAAAATTCTCAATCTACAGAACAGATCGTCTATGAAAGGAAAGAAACAGATGACCTTACCTAATTACGTCAATCAGTTCAAGGAACAAATTACGAAAGCCGGAATCGAAGGAGAAGCAGCATTCCATATGTTCGGAAAAGGACTTACAGCACCCGAGTTCGAAAAAGCAATGCTCATGAATCCAAAAACATTACAAGATTGGTACGACATTGCTATCAAACTCGACAACATCCGAACCCGTTCATACGCTTATTCCCCTCGATCTGGAAATGGTCATTCATCATCCTCTCATAACGACGAATCATGGGCTATGCAGATCGATCACAAATATCTAGAACAAGAAGAAGACCCAGAATTAGAACTTGTGATCAGATCTATGTCCAAAGAAGAGAGAGAACGCTACATCAAAGACGGTTTATGTTTTATCTGCGGAATCAAAGGACACATGTCAGGGCAATGCCCAAAGAAGAAAAGAAACAAAGGGAAAGGCCGATTTAAAGGAGGAAAGAAAAGAGGATTCACGCCCAAATGTCACATTCGAGCCACATCAAATGATGGTGACGGAAATTGGGAAGAAGAAGAAGTCCGAGAGTCTAAACCAAATTACACCAAGAACATCCGAGCGCTGATGAAAGGGATGTCCACCGACGAAAAGAATGATCTATTACTATCCCTAGCCGACGATAACGAGGATTTTTAACAGTGGGACTCATGACAGTGGATGAAGTTCCAGAAACATCAGATCCAACTCTTGATATATCTTATGTAACAGTACAATCTATTTCAAAACGAAGATTATCTGTCCCTATCAAAGTTGAAACTGAAAACGACACTGAAAACCTCATTGCCCTTGTCGACTGCGGAGCCGAAGGGATATTTATCGACAAAAGGATAGCACACAAATGGAGAAAACGAAAAACTCCACGACCAATCAGAGTTTATAATGTCGATGGCACTATAAACAAAGAAGGAGAAATTGATGAACAATGTCTAATCACCTTCGAAATGAACGGAAAACGCATGACCGAATGGTTTTACGTATCAGCAATAGGAAAACAAAAGATTATACTGGGGCTTCCCTGGCTAGAGAAGCACAACCCAGACGTAAACTGGAGAGAAAAGACTCTAGAGTTCCGAGACTCTGAACAGGACAAGATCAAGGCATCACTTCGGAGCATCTGCCAACAGATTGACAGAATAGCTATGCCTGAATGGGAAGAAGAACTAGTCATCGGATATTTGATGTCACACAAAGGATCACAGATGACAGATCACGGATGGAACACGCATACATTTGAGGACATAGGAAGCTGGTCAGAAGACGAATACGATCAAGTAACTATCACACGATATACACCAGCTCAACAAATGGAACACAAATACCATCAAACAGAGGAGGTTTACACGCTCCCTCCTGAATACTCGGCATGGAAGGATGTATTCGAGAAAAAAGCAAGTGAACGATTCCCGGAAAGCCGATCTTGGGATCACCAGATAGAACTTCGCGATGATTTCATACCAAAAAGAGGAAAAATCTATCCCTTATCTCCGAAACAGCAGAACACACTGGATGAATGGATCAAAGAACACGTTGAAAAAGGCTACATCAGACCATCGAAATCGCCGCAGGCATCACCTTTCTTCTTTGTAGAAAAGAAAGAAGCACAAAAACTATGACCCTGCCAAGACTATCGATATTTGAACGAATACACTAAACCAAACGCATATCCACTACCCCTTATCTCCGATCTTATGATTAAACTCAAAGATTCGGAATATTTTACGAAATTGGACATCCGTTGGGGATACAATAACGTTCAAATCAAGGAATCTGACAGATGGAAAGCCGCCTTCATCACCAATCGAGGATTATTTGAACCTAACGTCATGTTCTTTGGATTACGAAATTCACCAGCAACGTTTCAAGCTATGATGGACGATTATTTCAGGGATTTTACAGAAAAAGGATGGCTCGTCATCTACATGGATGACATGCTAATACACGCGCGCACTAAAGAAGAACTCGAGATTCAAACAAAACAAGTACTTGAACGATTACAGAAACACGATCTTTACCTCAAGCTTGAAAAGTGTAAATTCGCTGCCAAAGAAGTTGATTTTCTAGGCACCGTCATATCCAAAAATACAATAAAAATGGATCCGATCAAACTTGCCGGAATCAGGGACTGGCCAACCCCTTCTACCGTTAAACAAGTTAGATCCTTTCTAGGATTCGGAAATTACTATCGAAGGTTTATTTTCGGATTCGCCCACCTTGCACGACCCCTGCATGACTTAACAAAGAAAAACAAACTATGGACATGGACCGCTGAATGCCAAGTCGCATTCAATCTATTAAAAGAACGCTTCACGTCTGCACCCGTCTTAATGATGCCCGATGTTAACAAACCCTTTATCCTACAAACAGATGCATCAGACCGTGCTATCGGAGCAGTTCTTATGCAAAAAGATGATAACGACGACTTACACCCATGCGGATACCTATCCCACGCTTTAACACCGACTGAAACACGATGGCAAATCTACGACCGAGAGTTATTCGCCATCTACTACGCTCTTTACAACGAATGGAGATACCTGCTCGAAGGAGCAGAACACCCTGTCATTATTCATTGCGACCACAAGAATCTACTCTATTATCGGGAACCACAACGTCTTACAAACCGCCAAGCACGATGGTGGAACGACTTGTCTCGATTTAATATTAAATTAACCCACGTTCCCAGAGCAAAACTAATAATAGCGGACGCCTTATCCCGCCGACCCGATCATATGACAAAAGACAAACCAGAAGAGTTAATAACTATGCTCCCAAAAGAACTCTTTGTTCGCACGATCGCCGAAGATCTCCATGACAGAGCAATAGAAATAACTGTCAAAGATGAATTCACTCAATCAATCAAGAAATGTCTAAAAGAAAAAGGAACACCGCCTTTACGCACAGCCCTTTCTGATTGGACCCTTGACGACGAATTAATCCTGTACAAAGGGAAATCTTTTATCCCTCCTGATGCCGATCTTCGCCGAGATATTATTAAAGATTTTCATGAATCACCAACAAGTGGACACCCCGGTTTCTTCAAAACCCTCGCCCTATTAAAGGAATATTACTGGTGGCCATTAATGTCTAAAATGGTTAAACAGTTTATTGACGGATGCACGGCATGTCAACAAATGAAATCGAATACACACCCTACTGCCGCACCTCTGATGCCAATCAAGTCTCATGCACACCGACCCTTCCAACAAATAACTATGGATTTTATAACCGACTTACCCCAAAGTAACGGTTTTGATTCTATCTTTATCGTGGTCGATCAAGGACTTACAAAGGGAGTAATTCTCATGCCTTGTAATAAAACTATCACCGCCGACGAAACCGCCAACCTCTACATTCGGAATGTATTCAAAAACTTCGGTTTACCCGACATTATGATCTCCGATCGAGGACCACAGTTCGCATCACATGTCTTTAACGGCATAATGGACTCATTAAAGATCAAACACAAAATGAGTACCGCCTTCCATCCACAGACTGATGGACAAACAGAGCGATATAACGCCGAATTAGAAGCTTATCTCCAAATATTCTGTGCCTATGAACCAGATACTTGGAACAAGATGATACCAATAGCACAATTCGCGCATAATTCACGCACTCATGAAGCATTGAAACAATCGCCCTTTCAATTGATGTATGGAACATCCCCGGTTGCACTTCCCCTTATCTCAAATAAGACAAATACACCAACCGCCGATAACCGCATCAACTCCTTGTTCCGCGCACGAGAAGAAGCACTCACCGCACATGATCTAGCACGAGCTAAGATGATGGAAAGAACAACAAGAAAGACTAAACCGTTCAAAGTCAATGACAAAGTATGGTTAGAGTCTAGGAACCTGAAGATTCCTTATCAGAGCAGAAAGCTCGCACCTAAACGAGAAGGTCCCTTTTCCATTAAAGAAGTCTTAGGACCAGTAACATATCGTCTCACGCTACCAAGACAATGGAAAATCCATAACGTATTCCACGCCGCCTTACTAACGCCGTTCAAAGAAACTTCCTTTCATGGAACAACGGAAACGAGGCCTCCCCCCGATCTAATCGAAGGAGAACAAGAATACGAAGTAGAAGCACTGCTTGCACATCGCAAGTTTAGAAGGAAATTACAATTCCTTGTAAAGTGGAAAGGCTATGACACCAGTGAAAACACATGGGAACCAGAAAATAACTTGACGCATATGGAAGACCTCCTTCTAGAATATAAAAGACGAAGGAAACTTTGAGATGTCATCCACATACCAAGTTACTATGCAGAATGGAAACGACACCACCGACGCCGTTCAGCACTTCCCCTGGTCCGAATTTTATGCTGGAGAGACCAACGACACCCGAGTCACCACTTCCGCTAGTCCCCACAGACCTCGACTCGTTCTTCATACCACCGACACCGACGAAGAAGACGCTGACCCGAACGACTTCGTTGATGTTTCCCACAGATCTCCCGATCAAACCTCGTCTCAGACGATCCCGGTCACTCCCACCGAAACCCAGGAAACCCACCACGGAACATCAGAAACTCTGGCTGTACCTAGACGAATTACGGAAGAATGCAATAGCCGACCGATCCCACCTAGAAATGCTGAAGACATTAGCGTTACCTTACATAGAGAGACGGTACTTGCCGGTCATGCTTCGACTCAATCTCATAACGAACCTATTCGAGGCAACAACCAGAGTCACGGTACAGATGGGACTAACCGCGATATGGCTAGCTCCATCATACAAACCACCCCCGATCTCTATCTCAGCTATCACGGAATTACTACTTACACCAAGGTTAGAGACCGCGTCACTCTGATCTGTAACACCGCTAGATTACAAGTCGACGTCTTTGACCAAGAAAGGATAGCTCGAGTCTGGCGACTCCTCATGGATTTCCGAACCGCCACTACCCTTGCCGGTCAAGCCCGAGATCAGTACAACTATCACTGTGCCGACTTAATCGAAACGTTTGTAAACGTTACGTCACTATACTGGGAAGACGTTCATCCGAAAGGAGGAAATCTAGATCAACTGGCGATAGATCTATTACGACGACTTCTCACAGCTGACGTTGAGCGCTATATCGTGCTTGCTATAGAAAGCATTGACGATCAAAGGTTTGGACTAAAAATACAACCTCACGATCAGAATAACCGCATCGCTGTCAACCATTGGTTTCGCGCTACCGAAGCTACACCCGACCGACACCGAGCAACTAGATGCATTATGGAGACAGATCGTAAATCGAGAGAAATCTGGTGCCTCACCGGAAAGATCCGAGATCTCTTGTCCAGTATCCAAGGAGACACAGAATGGACCACAGCCGAATTCGCAGATGGAGTTCCCTTGTATCAACTCACTAGCGACCACATTGCGCAGATCAATAATGCGATCAGCGATCTCGATCTTCATCGCCGAATCCGTACAACAAGCGATCTCATTGAGGAAGAACCGAAACGAGATAAGAAGGCTCCTCCTCCTCCTCGATCCGCATCACCCCCAACCACCACCGTTATTCGCCACGGAGTCAGGAATATTCCTATCCCCACTACTCGACAAAACGACTCTCCGCCTTCTCGACGACCTACAACCCGCAGTATGACCAATGCCGCCAACCAACGCCCCCACCGCTACAACCGCTGCATTCACTGCCGAGGTGAACACGCCTCTGAGGATCACCATCTTGCTACTGCAATTCCTCCTGTGTCTACTCTATCTACACGCGCTCCCACGCGCCGACGCGATCCGACGCCCGGTCCTTCCACTAAGAAGAAAGGACGTTCTCGAGCTACCACAGATATCGCCAATACCCCCGCTTCCACTAGCCACCGCCCTCATCAGCCGAAGAAGAAGGGAAAGAAAAAGGCACACCACGCGTCACAGTGTCAGGCATGTGTCAATGGACGACAGTGCGACGGAGCCGACAACGACGCCTGCGACCTTTATGGAGACTACGGCTATCAGCACGACGACGTCGCCATGCACAACATGAACACCTAAACGTTTTGTTGTTGCGGTCAACAACGTAGGGGAGAGCTAGTGTTACAACACGGTACAGACTCCCGCATTATGCTTACATGACACGTTGGACATGTTCATTTCCCTTTATGCATACTTTATCTGTCTCATCCCTTATGCTTGATTCGTACGGACTAACTCGTTTCCTTTCTTATACCATCCCTTGTTCCACATATGACGCCGTCCTTGTACTTACTTTCGTACTTACCATTATTCATTAATTAGTACGTCTCATTGTACTTGCTAGTATAAATACCGCATGTATTCTAGAGTCGAACCTTAAGTTCGACTTAGCTGTTTATTGTCGTCTGGCAATATAACCTTACTCTTAACTCATCTACCACAATCGTCCTCAGATCCTAAGTCAACGTCTTGACTTAGTATTGAACTTATAATCTTAACGTTTGACTTAAGACTTGTAATCGTGACTAGAGTTGCCGCTGCAACTTAGGTTGAGATTAACGAGTTCGTAACAATTAGCAGTTTTAACACTGTGGTTTTCATTTGCAGGAAATTCTCTATATTCAGAGAAGTCTTTCCTACTAAAGGTAAAGTGATCGGATGCACCGGAGTCACACATCCATAGTGTATCTCCAGTACGTTTCTCAACACATTCCGGACAGGGACATGTCGGATGTACTTTATCCTTAAATTTTCTTTTATTGACCGCTAAACATGTAAAAGGTTTCTTAAATATGTTACCAATATTATATGATCGTTCAATCATATTTGCATTATAAATGGCAGTATCACATGACTTATCTCTTACGAGGCAGGTTTCGTCTAAATTTTCTTTATAATTTATACTATCATATAGTACAGATTGTTCAAAGAAAGAATTTATTGTACGACGATGATGTCCCAATTTAGGGAACACCATTTTCATCGCTGCCTCTATAAAGAGAAAGTTAGCCATTTCCAGCTTTTTAATGGTTTCATACCATTGTTTGCCATTATCTTCATAGTAATAATCGTCATAATATAGTTCAGCTTCCTGATCTATATCCATATTTTTGTAATTGATATCGTCTGACGATATCCCCATTCCTCGGTTCGATTTATAGGACTCAAAGTCCTGTTCGTCCTTTTCTCTTTGTTTGCCTTTGCTAGAGCTGGCAACTGGCTCAGTGATGTCATAAGGCCCAATACGGGCGACGGTATGTGCAGAACTCATAGTATGTTCTGCGGCTTTGGCAGCCTTTTTCTCGGCTGCATCTGCCTTTCAGCGTTCTCGGTTCCTCTCCCAGTTAGGACCACATGTTTGGCCCTCAACTTTACCCGGCCAATTTTGATTTGCCGGAGGAGCAGTAGGAGCCGGTGTCTGAGCGCCTTGTGGAGGCCTAGAATAAGGCCTCCCCCCACGTCCACGACCTGCTCCGCGAGCACGTCCTCGTCCTCGACCACGTACTTGTTGCCATGGTTGCTGCTGTTGTTGCGACGTATTAGCCGTCGCGGCAGATTCAGGGTGCCTTCGGCGCCACTCATTCTGAATTAAGGGAAGTATCCCTTGGATCGTAAGATCCGATGGTTCTGTTGTGGCTAGAACCACAGCGGCAAAATTGTCCCAATGACGGGGGACAGCTGAAAGTACAATCATTGCCTGTACATTTGCAGGCAATGTAATTCCGCTTGAGGCTAAGCGGTTTATGATTGCAAGGAGGTCGTTTAAGGATTGTGTGGGATCCTTTTTATCTTGGAATTTCCAATTTATTGCTAATTGGAAATCATTGTATATACCAGCAGACGTTGTTACACCGTATTGTTCTGCTAAGTTCTGCCATAGAACTCGGGCAGAAACAACATGTTCATTGATCTGCTGTATAGTAGCAGTACATTTCATGTTTATGGATCCGAGGATGCGATCATCCTCGACGACCCAATCATCATAGGCCTTTTTGATAGCCTCTGCGTCATCAATCATTTGTTGAGTGATGGCGGGTTGTGCCGGTTGTGCCGGCATTGCGGGTATCGCATCTTCAGTTTCCGTTTCTGGAACTGCTGCTGTTGCTGGAACAGCTGGAACAAAGGCTTGAACACCTGTGTCCAGATAAAATTGTTCCAACGGCGTTATCCATCTTGGACGAACATAATCGGTTTTTAGGTACCGATATAAACCTTTAGTTTGTAATAGGAAATGCATCATGCGTTCCCATTCTTTATAGTTAGTTCCATTTAAAATGGGAATGGAACTAGGAATCGTCAAGTCGTTAGACATGTTAGACGAGGAAGGCGGAGGTGATGATTATGATATAGGCGGTTAAAAGGCACCAAAAGAAACGGAAGTTTCTTTGATTTTCGAGGTTTTCGACCTCTTGGTTATCTCTTTCGAGATTATGGCGTGTACGCCTATTTGCTATGTGTTGGGCTACAGAAGTGCCCCTAGGAGGAATCCAAAGATCTAAGGTGGGCGGAACACCTTCTTCAATAGCTTCTTGTCGACGACGATGTATTATTTCGTCTTGCAAGGTGCGACCGTTTCTAAGTCGCGCAGCTAGGAAGTGATCTCTTCGATCGTGAACTGTGACAGGTCCACGAGTTGTGACACCGAATCTGGTATCAGAGTTGACAACACGAACTATCGTCCTGGAATAGGACAAAGATGGAATTGGTGCCGGTGTATCAATAAAAGTCCGGTCCCCTAAGATTAAGGGAAACGGTGGGATTGGAGCGTCGTAAGAAGGAGGTAATCTCCGGGCAGGAGGAAATGATTCTCCTTCGGCTTCGTAAACTGGTAGCGGAGTACTAGTTTCGGAATCCAGTTTTCTTTCCTAAAAGAGAATTTAATGAGCTTAAAGCTTAATTAAAGCTAAAAGTCTAATTCATCTTTATTAAGTTACCAGGGTGCCATAGACTAGAATGTCAGACTATATAGAGTTCCTCGGTTACGAGTACAGTCCATATTCGGTTAAACCAACCGACCCTGAGTAACTTAGTTACAAGCCAAGCTTAGATAAAGCTCAGGTCCACAGGTCCACTCGGTCTTGAAAGCTCGGATTATCCCTGAATGCTGTAAATGACATGCAAAATCAATCGCTGGCTCAAGCACTCTTGGGCGAACCACGGTTTTACCCGTTGCGATTGTAAATAGAAATAATGTCTGGTCCATAAACCCCCCAGACCATTATATAAGCACGACCAGTAATCAATATGAAACTTCTAAATGGGATTATGGGATCACCATAGAGCCCAAACTTAGAATGATCCTAACGATCATTCCGACTAAAGGAGTCCCTAAGGGCTCATCCTTAATAGACTGCGTGTACCACCCCCAATGAGGTGTCAGCACGTCCTTTATACTAGAAGTTTCTATATACGAGCCATATTGCATATTGTATTATAAAGCCTCTAGGGGCTTATGATGTTATATTGTGCATGAATACCCCAGTCACATCACAGAGGGCAAGTATAACTCTGTGGGGGCCGACGTTGCCATGCCAGCGTCGAGAAACATAGGTAATACCCTTATCCCTGGGTGTCTAGGAGATCCCCCTAAAGCCCTAGGGTCCGGGCGCATGTCATTAGCACATATGCCATATCAAGGATCAGTGATATCAAGATGATAAGACCATATCAGGCTCGCTACGATACTATACCAGTGGGACATCATGTCGGATGACGAGCAAGCGAGCGGCGATGTGGGTCCTGGCAATATCGACGGAGGGGCCCATAACCTGACGAAGAAGACAGGTCTACGCGAGAGCGTGTCCACAGCATGAGCAGGTGCAATAGCTTACCTATTGCGATATGATCTTAACACTACCCTTCGGCGTAGTAGTGATAGTAAGAGGAAGAGAATGGATTGTCCTATTCTACAATACAGGACAGGTTTATATACTAAGAGAGAACAAATATGTGTCTACATATGTGTAAGCGTATAGTATAGATGAGAAGATATGGTGTGCTAAGCACACCATAAGGTGTGATCATGAGTCTATCATGATATCACCATGATATCATAATGATGTCATTATGATGTCATCTCTATGTCATACATAAAGGATGACGCGAGCGATATGAGTAATATTGATTGTAGTCAATCAGTAGTTAATCATTCTATAAATATAATTCTATATTTAACAATTTTGATGTCCCAATTTTCATCAAACCCATCCCAAGAACACATTCAAAAAGCCTTGTATATAGTCAAATACATTGCTCATACCTTAAACGTCAAAATTGTTTATAACGCCAAAGGCAATAATAAATTTAGAGCCTACGCTGATGCTGACTGGGCCGCTGATCGTAATACACAATGATCTATAAACAGTTATGTCTTAATGTTAGCTGGTGGTGCGGTAGCTTGGACGAGTAGAAAACAAAAGACTGTAGCTCTGTCTTCGTCTGAAGCAGAATACATATCTTTATCAGATGCTGCAAGACAAATTGCATGGGTTGAAAATCTATTTTACGAAATAGGTGCACCCATTAAAAGCATCTTACTTAGCGTAGATAACCAAGGCGCTATATTTTGGGCACAAAATCCTGCACAAGAACATTGTTCTAAACACATCGATATTCGCTATCATTTCGTTCGTGAGTTAATCGAGACTAAAAAGGTAGTCCTCGAATATATACCAACAAACAAGCAAAATGCGGATCTCATGACTAAGAATTTATCCTTTGAAAAGGTCAAATTCTTTAGAGAACGATTGGGACTTTCATTAGATGAATATCTGACTTCAACAAATTCTTTAATCAGAAGACCAGATAAAATGGATTCTGATGAAATCCGTGATTTGACGAAATTGATTCTTGATTGGCAAAATCTTGAATTAGATGGAATAGACCGTCTATCACATGAGAAGTTGATGGAACTTCTAGAAAATCTTCTTGATGAATTTGAATCGGCTATGGATCCTTTCTATGATGAAAACATCATAGACTTTAAATAAAGGATATCTAAGCGAAGGGGTGTGTTAAATATAGAATTATATTTATAGAATGATTAACTATTGATTGACTACAATCAAAGTTACTCATATCGCTTGTGTCATCCTTTATGTATGACATAGAGATGACATCATAATGACATCATTATGATATCATGGTGACATCATGATAAACTCATGATCACATCTTATGGTGTGCTTAGCACGCCATATCTTCTCATCTATACTATACACTTACACATATGTATACACATATTTGTTTCCTCTTAGTATATAAACCTGTCCTGTATCGTAGAATAGGACAATCCATTCTCTTCCTCTTACTATCACTACTACGCCGAAGGGTAGTGCTAAGATCATATTGCAATAGGTAAGCTATTGCACCTGCTCATGCTGTGGACACGCTCTCGCGTAGACCTGTCTTCTTCGTCAGTAACTTGGCACGAAAGAGTGTATATCCCTGTTGTACGAAAACTCCGAGAACAGTTCATAGCGGAACATCACAGATGGGGGCATTCAGGAGTGGATAAGATGATAGAATTAATGTTGCGGAACTATTGGTGGCCCGGACTACGAAGAGATGTGGAAGACTATGTACAAAGTTGTAGGACGTGCACCTGTTAAGCCGGCAAAATCCGGCATCTTAGCCATGGTGACTCATTGAGTCACCCTTGCCAGTTAGCCAGCCCATTGGGCTTGTAGCACACTTTCAATAATTATTGAAATTATATAGAGCAATTTTGCACCAAGTCCACTTTCCCATACGTAAAAATGAGGCATTACCATTTCTGGAAAGTGGTGGAGATGTTTGTACATGTTTGTGCATGTTTTGGCCTCAAACAAAGGAAAATTTCCTTATTTTGCAAGATGATGAATAAGGCAAAAAAAGGTATGTCAGGGTCGAATTTCCTAAAAAGGAAATGATGACATAATTTCAGGGTCAATCAATTGTGTAGCCTTGGTCAGTGGCTTTCTAAATGTGGTTGTATGACAGTGTTTGGTGCTGATTTCATTGAGATATTCACCAATTGATTTTCAGGGTCAAATTTCTAAAAAAGGAAATTGATAATGTAGTGTATGCTTTAGGATCCATTGGCAGATTTCCTAAAATGGAAATAGCGCACTTCGGACTTGCCATTTTGGGAAATATCTGCTCACTGTTGGTGATGATGAACAGCAAGAAATGGCAGTATCTCCCTTGATACTGAATATTTTTGTGGCGCGTTTTTTGGAATGTATTCCTTGTATATATATGCATGTATTCACTATGTTAGAATGTGAGAAATGCTAGTGGTTTATGTCAGAATGCAACATGTCTTGCTCACTGTTGACAACAGTGAGGAGCAAGAAATGACAATATCTCCACCAATACTGGTTGTTTGTGTGGCGCTTTTTTGGGATGTCCCCATTAGGCATATAGGAAGGTAGTTGGCATGTGAGAATGCAAATAGTATGCACCAATCATGCCAAAATAAAATTGGTGTGCTCACTGTCTGCTATGATGAGCAGCCATATCTCCACCAAAACAAGATCTTTCTGTGGCACTTTTTTGGATTCTGATTCCTTATCATAACAGAGTGTCATTCAGAGTATCTGGAAGCAGATTACCCTGCTGATTAATGTGTAACTTTCAGTTTCATGATAAAAGACTGAACATGATACAGAAAGAGTGGCTGACAAGTTGACATGTCAGGATAAATGGGAGATTCCACTTGATCTTGCCTAGGGATCCTCTGTTGTGACCCTCCCAATGTTTATCTTTGTTATGTGTGATCCCAAATCAAAAAAAGCGCCACAGAAAGATCTTGTTTTGGTGGAGATATGGCTGCTCATCATGGCAGACATTGAGCACACCAATTTCATTTGTGGCATGATTGGTACATACTATTTGTATTCTGACATGCCAAACACCTTCCTATATCCCTAATGGGGACATACCAAAAAAGCGCCACAGAAATAACCAGTATTGATGGAGATATTGTCATTTGTTGCTCCTCACTGTTGACAACAGTGAGCAAGACATGTTGCATTCTGACAGAAACCACTCGCATTTTTTACATTCTAACATAGTGGATAGGTGCATATACATATAAGGAATATGTTCCAAAAAAGCGCCACAAAAATATCCAGTATTAAGTGAGATATTGCAATTCCTTGTTGCTCATCACCAGCAACAGTGAGCAGATATTGCCCAAAATGGCAAGTCCGAAGGGTGCTATTTCCATTTTTGGAAACCCACCACTGGATCCTAAAGTGCACATTACATTATCAATTTCCTTTTTTAGAAATTTGACCCTGAAAATCAATCAGTGAATATCTCAGTGAAATCAGCACCAAACACTGTCATACAACCACATTTAGAAAGCCACTGACCAAGGCTACACAATTGATTGACCCTGAAATTATGTCATCATTTCCTTTTTAGGAAATTCGACCCTGACATACCTTTTTTTGCCTTATTCATCATCTTGCAAAATAAGGAAATTTTCCTTTGTTTGAGGCCAAAACATGCACAAACATGTACAAACATCTCCACCACTTTCCAGAAATGGTAATGCCTCATTTTTACGTATGGGAAAGTGGACTTGGTGCAAAATTGCTCTATATAATTTCAATAATTATTGAAAGTGTGCTACAAGCCCAATGGGCTGGCTAACTGGCAAGGGTGACTCAATGAGTCACCATGGCTAAGATGCCGGATTTTGCCGGCTTAACAGGTGAGGACGTGCCAAACCGCCAAACCAGATAGACAAAAGAAAGCCGCACCTCTACATCCAAACGAAACGCCGAAAGGACCATGGAGCGTAATATCAGTAGACATGATCGGACCGTTACCTGAATCCAAAGGGTTCAACGCCGTGTTGGTAGTGGTAGATCGATTTACGAAAAAGGCGTACTTCATACCTACGAATACGACACTTTCGAGTCAAGGAACGGCTATACTATTCCGAGATCATGTTTTCAGAGAACACGGAATACCGGAAAAGGTTATCAGCGATCGAGGACCTCAATTCGTGTCTAAATTTATGAAGGAACTGTATCAAGTACTTCGAATTAAGGCCAACCCTTCAACTGCTTACCATCCGCAAACAGACGGACAGACGGAAAGAGTGAATCAGGAAGTGAAGGAATTCTTAACGATGTTCATAAATCATCAACAGGATGATTGGAGTGACTGGTTAGTGGTGGCTCAATTCTGTCATAACGACCGAACACATTCGGCTACAGGATTTTCCCCGTTCTTCTTGAACAACGGACGTAATCCTAGGAAAGGACTTGAGTTGACGATAGAAAGGAAGGTACAAGCAGTAGACGAATGGGTGGATAGGTTGGTGGAGGCGTGCGATCAAGCGAGGAGAGGATTAAATCGAGCAGCACAGAGGATGAAGGAGCAATACGATAAAAAGAAACAACCAGCGAGGAATTACCAGAAGGGTGATAAAGTTTACATTAGTGCCCAAAACCTACCTTCGCTACGAACGACGAAGAAGTTAGATGGAAAGTTCGTAGGACCGTACGACGTAGTTGAGAAAGTAGGGTCAACGGCTTATCGAATCAGAATACCCGCATCATGGAAGATCTACAACATTTTCAACGAAGCGTTGTTGAAACCACATGTGCCGGCTAGGTTCCCTAAGCAGATAGCGCAGGAAAAAGAATGGGCAAAGAGGAAAGAAGAGGATCATACCAAAAAAGACGAAGAGTTCGAAGTAGAGGAGGTGATCGATAGTAGGCAAAGGACGCAGAAAGGAGCACGTACGGGGAGGTTGGAGTATTTGGTGAAATGGAAGGGGTATCCCAACGAAGAAGCGACTTGGGAACCGGCGGGTAACCTGGAGAACGCTCATCGCAAGGTCCAAGAGTTTCATAAGAAGAAACCGAATGCACCCCGACCGTTGGCAATGCCCGCCAAGTTCTTCCAGAGGTACCACAACTATACGGATCCGCCGGTACACAAGCTACTATTTGGATGGGAAGACGGAAAGTTCGACGAAGGATATCTGAAGAATATGAATAAGAAGTGGGCAGAGTGGAAACACATGAGGAAGATTGTGGAGGAGAATGATGGTGATTCTCGGGACGAGAATCTTAAGGAGGGGGTGATGTAACGACTGATATTTCATTATCCTTTCTTTTCCTTTTCTTTTCTTTTATTTACAAGAAGTTCCCACGCTTACATAAGGATTCCGCGGAACGACGGCGTGGGAGTAACAAGTCAGAGTATATATATACTGAAGTCCACCTATGTATTCCTTAGCCTTATGATTGTTTCTGTCGTCCATAGACTCAATCAAGTCTCATCTTCTCATTCGCGTTTGAGTCTCAAGTGTCTTAGTGGTTGTGTCTGGGATCACCTCCTAACACTATGTGTCTAAGGCAAAACAGAAGAAGATAAGCAAAAGAAAGGATCTATGTAAGTCATGAACATTTATTTGTGCATTGTACTTCAACTATTCTTCATGTAGCCCTTAAACTAGCAAGGAAGCTTGGAAAATTATAGAGAAAGATGAAGAAATTGTTCACTCTTCCAGAATGTGTGTTTGAGGCAACTGTCAGATTTGTTACTGTACAAGTCCTTGTATTTTGTGGAGCTTTTGAAAACTGGAAAATTCTTGCAAAATGTCCACTTTCCGGATTTGAGAGTGTATAAAACACTCACTGATGAAAGAATTACCCACATTCGAGTACTGTAACACTTTTATGATCTTCAAAACTGGAATTTCTTGCAAGTTTTTTTTTTTTTTTTTAATAGGAAAATTGTATTGGAGAGCTAGAAATAACACAGCATATATATGTCTGTATGTAGTGTGCATAGCGCCATCGGGCGTATATGAGGGAAATGAGACGTACATGGAGAAGATGTGGTCATTATAGGATGTGGCAAACGGTAAGTCATTCAAAGATGATTTTCAGATAGAGAGATAGAAGAAAGAGAGATCACGGTACATCAAGGGGAAGATGATCAAACGAGAAAGCAAGAGGATTCTCTTTAATGAATTTAGCCAGTATTTTATCGTTTTTTGGATTGGTTTTCCAAGTTCGTAATGAAAGAAAAGAAAAGACATACCTACAACATGTCAGGATGTGTTCTCGTGAGTGGAAAACGTCAGGCGTGCAAAGGCTACAAATGGTCGGCTTATGTGGAAAGATCCTATGGTTGTGTTCACCTGTTGGCGCGTGATTGGACATGGTGTAAGTGAGACGTGTGAGAATGGACATCTTATTGTCCACTAGTTCAAAGAAAAAACGGCTGTGGGTAGCCGAACCAATCCTGGGAAGGAAAGAGCGTCAATTGCGTCGGATTTGAAGCCACTGTGCATTGGCATCTAGTTTGCTTTGTGATACATAATGTTCACGGAGCACAATTGAACCGGTAGTGCGAGGTTCACCTCCTGTTTTGGCAATATTGTCTGCTTTGTCATTACCACGGATGCCGACATGAGAAGGGCAGTAGGAGAAATTGACCTGCGTCGGAGAGGTGGACAGAAGGTCAAGGAGGAGAAGGTTGATCTGTAGCGAGACCATTTGGTTTGAGTGGAGGTTCATGTCAAGACCGCCTTTGAGGACAGCTTCGTTGTCGATGAGGAAGTAAACGGACCTATGATGCGGTTTTCGATTCACAATGAACCATTGAAGGCCGGCCAAAAGAGCTTCTATCTCAGCGTCAAAGGAGGACGCAGCAGGGCATCGGTGATAATCGTGATCAAATGGTAGGCCATCAATGTAAGCTACAAATGCTGCTTGCCCAAGCTGTTTTTTGCGCCAGTAAGCACCGTCCGTGTAAATGACAACTGAGTTGGGGTCGGACTCGATGGAGGAGACCCACGTGCGGTATGTGTGAAGCCACGGGGCAAAGTCATCCGATGATTTCTTTGGATGATTCATGTGGTGCCATTCCAAGCGATCGGGATAGATATCGAGGACGTGATCACCCGGTCTGTTAACCTCATGGAAGAGATCAAATTGTTCACCAATGAGATCTTTGTCATAGCGCAACCTGGTCAAGGGATTGTCACTGGGGAGGTGACAGGGGCGTTGTTTAGCGCATCGACCCAAGAGTCTAGAAGGAATGGGATCCGTTTGCCATGCCGTCTTTAAGAGATGGTTGTCGGGGAGGCTGGCGATACGTGCAGTGTATCCATTCAGGATGAGGTTGCTCCAAAGATGAATGGGGGCTAAACCAGAGATGATCTCGGTGCAACCAACGGGTGTCCCTTTCATGCCACCAGAAATCCATCGCGCTGCGAAGTTTTGAACACGTCCAATGTGTTTAAGGTGTCTGATGACACCTTGTCCATTACGGGAGTACCATAGTGGGAGGCCATAAGAAAGAACAGATAGAACAACTGATTTGTAAGCCAATGCACGATTCCTTGGTTCAAGACCACGACAAGAATTGCCCAACATGTTGCAGGCGCGTATCGTACTAAAAGCTTTGTTAGTGTAATAACGAACATGATAATCGAACTTGAGAAACGAGTCAAAGAAGAAACCGAGATATCTCCAAATTTCAGATGGTTTGACCACATATTGTTTGCCATTCCAATCAATGATCAGGTTGGGTTGAGCGACATGTGCGAATTTCCGCTGTGAAGCGGTCAAGTCATAAGCAGTGAAGTGTTTTAATTCGACCTTTGACGGTTCAATGGTGATTCCAATCTTACCAAAATACTCTACCATTAGTTCAAACGCTCGTTTGAGGGTTTGATTGTTTCTTTTCATCGATGTGGATGAGGTCATGAGCGTACCATCGTCTACGAAAAAAAGACAATTAACCTGGTTGTTAGTATCATAAGGGAAGAACACTTTAAGGATAAGGGAAATGTAAAGCGCTGAGAGGACAGGAGATAAGCAGTCGCCTTGTGGTACTCCTTGGTCAGTGTCATAAAAGTCGGAGACACTGGAACCCCATCTATATTTGGTGCGTCTGTCTTGGAAGAAGCTGGCTATGATGTTAGTGATGCGTTCGTTGAAACCCAGTTTGTCCAGCAGCGCAGTTAGTACATCATGATTGATTGAAGGGAAAAACTGCGCTATGTCGAGCGCAAGGACGGTGGAGTGTAGTCCACGATCCCGGTTCTTACTTATGAAATCCATTAGCAATATGCCTACATCCGTGGTTGCGTGTTTTTTGATGCCTCCAAATTGGCCGGGGTGGAAGAGGTTGTGTGCAATGCCGTCAAACTGAAGTCGTGAGGCTATTACTTTTGTAAAAAGCTTGCCTATTGTGTTAAGGAGTGCAATCGGTCTATAAGCCTTGGGTACTGTGTAGTCGTCCTTCTTTGGTTTGGGGATGATGACTGAGACAGCGTCTTTGAAGATGTCAGGCCAGATACCATTATCAAGGATGGAGTCGAAGAGCGTGGTTAGTGCAGGAATGACATCGTCATGACTTGCTAATGCCATTTTGATGTGGCGCCATGTAATATGATCTAACCCTGGTGCTGACGAGTTACTGGTGGTTCTAAGCGCATCAACAATTTCCTTATTCGAAATTGGCGGGCATGATTGTTTGTCAGACGGAGGAAGATCGTTAATGAATTCCCAGTCAATGTTGTTTGAGGTGGAGGAGCTGTTGAATTGGGTGTGCATCGTCTCCCAAAGTTGTTCTTGTTTAGTCAACAAAATACCGTCAGCATTTTTGATCTGAGAGTAAGAGGGGGGTGGGCGAGGACGAATCCATCTCAAACCTTCCCATGGTCGATTGGTCTTGGACATAATGGCCAGTTTGACATCAAAATAGGCGCGCCTCGCATTGCGTGTTGTAGTCCTATACTCCCTGTAGTTTGCCATTGAGCGGTTATGTTCGTAAAGTTCTTTGGCGATTTGGCAATCATCTGTCCACCAAGCGCATGGTTTAGATCCATTTTTGGATCTTTTTGCGTTGGATGTCCAGGCAAAGTGGAAGGCTTGGCCCATAGTCTTGGTTGCGGATCCGAGACCTTCTCCAGCAGAGATGCTGTGGCTGCATTTGATTATTGCCTGAGCGACACCATCGATGAAGGAAGATTCTTCATCTGAGTCCTGCTTAATGTATTCATCGCCTAGCCAGGTAGTGGGTCGATTGATGGCTAAAGTGATTAGTGAATGATCACTAGATCCTCGCTCAAGTATTTCATTTCTGTACTCATAAGGATAGTTAGTCAAAACGTCGTCATGACAGAAGATGAGATCTAGGACAGAGGATCTGCCATCTTTATGATGCCAGGTTGGTCTGCCGTCATCGTTTAGTAAGGACAAATTGTTGATGGTGGTCGCTTCCAGAAGGTCAAAGGCAATTGGCGGGGTGATTGTGACTTGGGGGTCCCATTCTTCAGCATGGAGGTTGAAGTCGCCTTGTATTAGTGAGGGTTGAAAGGACGGTGTAGCTAGGCAAGTTAGCAATTTGTTGACTGCGCTGTTTCTTGTATTGGGCGGGTTATAGAGGTTGACTATTTTGGCGCTACTATTGTCGCTATACCTGGTAAGCATTAGGGAAAGAACATTTGGATCAGGGACGTCCAAAGGATCGACCCCAACGTGGAAAGAAGGAAGAATACGTTTGTTGAGATAAATACAAACTTTGGATGTAGGGAAAGCATCACGTTTATGTATGCATTGCCATTGTTGATGGAGGGGAGGTCCCGTCACAGGATCGCCTTCCTCATTAGTGGTGCTGGTGGTGTGGCGTATAGGCCTTTCAATGAATGTGCCGTCAGGCTGCTTGGTGTAGACACCAAATGGGGCTTCTTGGATAAATATGACATCAATACCATACGCATGTTTTTCTAAAATTTCGTGAGTGTAGCCTCGATTTTTATGAACATTTTGAAAGAGGAAACGAAAATGAGAAATAGGGAGATGTGTTAACATAATTTGGGAGCTTCGAGGCAGGACGAGGGACCTGCAGGTTCAGGGATGTATGATAGTTGTGATAATTGAGAGATGGGGTCTTCTTCATGGGCCGGAGTTGGCGTAGGTGGTTGGATGTCATCTTCCTCTTCATCCATGTCATTAACAATCCCCAGATCAGCGGTGGCGAATGGTCGTCGTTTACTTTTAGATTGAGCCAATTGGAAGCCATCATTGTCAATGCGAGCCAATGGGATGGCAGCTGAGGTGGTGGCACGCGCCGGTATGACAATTGTGGTTTTTCCTTTGGATGGCTTTGATGTGCCTATGGCTTGGCGGTTTTTGGCCCTTCGCTCTCGTCGTTTGGACCACAGTTGTCGGATAGCATTCATGTCGAACCTCGCAGCATAGAAAGGGCAGTCGCGACTGTCAGCAAAGTGCGGCCCATCACAGTTGACACATTTGGGCACGCATATGGTGCCTTTACCTTTTTTGCACATGTCACAGGATTTTTCATGATGTTTGGAGGAGTGGTTTCCTCCACATTTGGAACATGTGAGGGAATTGGCGCGGCACAAGAAAGCTCCATGGCCCCATTGTTGACACGTCATGCAGTGCCGAACTTGATCCTTGTTGACCCACCTACGACACTGATGACGAGTGCCCCAGAAGTCCACACTAGTGCCCATCAGCTTTTTCCCTATGCTGCCATTTTTATCATCAACAACCGAAACAATCATCAGACAAATCTCCGGTAATGGAGATTCCTTGGGTTTAACAAAACGGGGTCCCGGACCCCAAATACGTACTTCTGTCCATTTCGGATGTTGTCGGAGTTGGGACATGAGCTCATCGGATGTGACCAAGGCGTCATTGTCATGTCTGGTGGGGATACCTAAAAACTTTAACTCGGTGATGGGGGGTTTGTTGAGCACAAGGACACTGTGTTGAGACAGGTCAGGAGCGATGCTGGAAACTACCCTGGTGATAGCGTCTTTGAGGGGATCTGTAAGGCCTCGCGTGCATGAGATAATCAGGTGGCCGTTCATGGCCCAGCTAAGAGTGGTGATTGGGTTTTCGCACAGAAGAGCATTTTCAGCCTCAGTGAGGAGAGGGTTGATGGCGACAGCAAAGTTGTCCAGGAGAGTTTTGCCCGATTTGAGCTTTAAATTTTTGAAGAGCCCGGCATCAGGAACGCTGAGGCGGAGCTCGGAAACCCTGGTGCCTCTCGTGCTTGGGCGAGAGACTGCAGATTTGCTGGTCTCAGCTTTACACCAAGAGAGCCGTGGACTAAGTTGTTGTTTGGGGCCGCTATTAGATTTGGCAATGTTAGCATTAGTTAAGGAGTTTACCATTGCCCCAACCGAAGGCATCATGCTGATAATCGAGCTGAGTGAGGAACTCTGGGGCGCCGTCATAGCTGCTCCAGCATAAGATTTGGGATTTCCTTTGCCTTTATAGGATGGTTTGTTGGCGAGGTTAACCGGTGGAGGCGGGGGAGCTTTGTTGGAGAGATCGATGGCCGTTTTGGTGAGGTCCGCAAGCCGGTGATTCGGGAACTGGGCAATCAAGGCCGCAAGATTGGTAGCAATCTGATCGGTGCTGAGTTTTTTGGTGCCTTTGTCATCAGAGGTCTTGCGTTTGACTGTCGGTTTTTTCAATTTCTGTGATGTCAAAGCAAAAGGGTTGCCATCAGTCATCGTCGGTTCAGGATCTTGGTTGGGGGGTCCAGGTTGTTCTGAGGCCAGGACATCCTCCCGTTCGTCCATGGATTGAAAACGCATTTCTTTGTCCTTGGAGATTTGACGTAATAGGTCGTCTCTTTCAGTAAGGAGGCCCTGTTCATTGTTTTGACTATCGACGAGGGATTCCGATACGGCAGCTAACTGTTTTTTAAGGGCATTATGCATGTTACTCAACGTGACAAAATCACTGTGATTGTTATTGATAATATTTTGGAGATCAGCTAGCCTCGCATCTGTCTCGTTGCTCCTATTAATGAAGCGTGTATTGGCCTCCATAAGCCTGCGTTTCTCGGAAGCGTAATCGTCAGCCAGCTTCTTCCATTTTTTGGTCTCCTCAATTTCGTGTCGCATTTTCTCCATAGCCCGCGGAGCTTTATTGACAAACCAGAGAGCACTGTAGTGATTCAAGGTCCGGTCCGGTCCGGTTTTTTTTCCTTTTTTGGAAAGACCGAAACCGGACCGGTCTCACGGTGTCCCTGATATCGAAAAGACCGGAACCGGACCGCTTAAGACCGCAAGACCGGTCTTAATTTAAAAAAAAGACCGGTTAAGACCGGTCCTGGACTGGTCCTGGTCTGGACCGGTCTTGGACTGGTCTGGACTGGTCTTGACTGGTCTTGGACTGGTCTAGACTAATCCTTACATTAGTTTCTATGTCCCTATGTCTCCCATACAACAATTTAAAACTACAAAACTTCATAAATATCAATATGTTCCTAACCCTCACCCTCTCACACCCTCTCACACCCTCTCACACCCAGCTGCACTCAGATGAGACACATAAAACCATTTTTGATGATACCAGGAGACTGCCAAACATTGCCAAAGAGATTGCCAAAGAGATCACCAAAGAGAGAATGAAGCCCAGTGTTGCTGACCCTCACCCTCCCACTGCTCAGCTTGTCCCATTAGACCCCACTCCACCCCCTCACATCATCTCACACCCAGTTGCACTCCAGATAAGCCACATTAAACCATTTTTAATGATGCCAGGAGACTGCCAAACATTGCCAAAGAGATTGCCAAAGAGATCACCAAAGAGAGAATGAAGCCCAGTGTTGCTGACCCTCACCCTCCCACTGTTCAACTATGTTCCATTAGATGTAATAGAGCATACCTAGATTAGTTAATTTCAGAATACCTTACCTGGAGTGTTGCAACAACAGATGTTCTCAAAATTCACATGTTATATATAACTTTAGACAAACTTTACTACTGTGAACTCAAATCTCAACCGTTTTTTATGTTTCAATACTCAAAAAAAAGCTAAAATATAGGAGAACATGACTGTGTTGGTCACATGTGACAATTAGCGGTCTAGGACCGGTCTAGACCGGTCTTTTGCGGTTTTTTTGATTTTAAAAATTTAAAAAGACCGGAACTGGACTGCCCTTGGACCTCCTAAGACCTGAGACTGCAGTCCGGTCCAAATCGGTCCTGGTCCGGTCCGGTTCCGGTCTTTTTCGGTCCTGAGAGACTGGAAATAGACAGCACTTTACACTCCCCCCCCTGTCTGAATAGACTCCGAGTCCAGTCCGAGGACTCCGAGGACTCCGAGTAGACTCCGAGTAGACTCCAAGTTCAGTCCGAGCCCAGTCCGAGGTGTGCTCGGAGTCCGAGTGGAGTCCGAGTAGACTCCGAGTTCAGTCTGAGTTGAGGGAAAAAGAAAGTCTGAGTTCACTCTCAGTTGCAATAAAATACCAAAAAAATGCTTAAAAAATGCAGAAAAATCGTGTGATCTAGGCCATATAGGAATTGTAAAGCCAAACAAAGCCAAACTTGAGATATTTGCAAAATATGTTTTCAGATGTGAGTGTAATCTTAAGAAGTGTACAAAAATTATGTGATCTGCATATGATACACTCATACACCTGTCATTCCATACTGGTGGTTATGAATGTCACCTCTGCTTGCATGCCCACAGCAGACTTCTGGCAGTTGCAGTTCAGCATCCACTTGCAGTCAACTTACACAATCCCACCTGTTACCAACAACCAATGACATTGCAGAGAGTTGTTAGAACTCATGAATAAATGTGAGAGGGTTGGAGATGTGACTCATGTGAGGGGTCTGTGAATATATTATCTCAAGGGAGAAGGGGGTGGATATGAGTTCTTGATGATTCTTTGGTGATGGTACATGGTAGTGAGTAGTTGTTAACAGCATATTGTGTTATGATCATCATGATGTTCTAGCATTTGCAGCCTACCAAAGCTTCCACACTAGTAGTAGAAGCATCCTGAGAGCCTCACCTTGCACAAGTTTGGTCATGTTATACCTCCAGCAACCACATCTGTTGGTGGGGAAGGTTGGACATCAGCAGTATAAGACCCTCATAGTACTCCACCACAATCATCATCCATAGGGGACCAGAGCTTTGTTTATGACAGCCTGGGTAAGGTAATAAGGAACGTGGAAATGAACAGGATTCAATGATTCTGATGCCATCTTTATTGTATATTAACTTGGAACTTGAAGATCATAGATTCATAGCAAACATCATCTTACAAACTTTTGCACACCAAGTTCACAAGTCCTTCCTTCACTTAATTTATACTTATTAAGGATGCTATATTGGATGAAGAAACTATCAGTGGCAATGCAAATAACACCCTTGGACAATTTCTCACTGAGAAGTTGGAAGAGTCAGCATTGCTGGTGACTCTATTTCAGATGTGCTCAGTATGTGGAACTTCACACAAGCCTTGAACTTGATGGTTGATGAACTGTTTGATCTAAAAGGTTGTAAGGCTGGAGAGAATCTTGAAAGATGTGGTGAATCGTGCAGTAAAGAAAGCTGCACACCCAGATTTGTATGTAAGATCAAAGAATTGTGGAAGGCAGGTCACATCAGCATTAAAACTTCATAATGATCCTCATTGTACTATACTAGCAACATTTTGTATGCCAGTGCCCCAATCAAACTTAGGTATTTTGCAAATATCTCAAGTATGAGTTAATTTAGCTTCACCATTCTTATATGACCTGGATCACATGATTTTTCCGCATTTTTTAAGATTTTTTGTGGACTTTTCAAATTTCTCACATGAAGCATCTGAAAAAGTATTTTGCAAATATCTCAAGTTTGGGCTTGTTTGGCTTTACCATTTTTGTATGACTGGAATCACATGATTTTTCTGCATTTTTTAAATATTTTTTGGGATTTTATTGTAGGTGTAAACAATTCCAAATAGTCCCAAATAGTCCCAAATAGACTGGCCATATGTATATAAGGCCCTGTCAATGTCGCCACTGCCCCCCCCGCTCTTGCTTGGGGGTGCTTGGACTGCTCGGACTCCACTCGGATTGCTCGGACTCCACTCGGACTCCAACATCCTCAGTCCGAGGACTCCGAGTCCAAGTCCGAGCTGAGCTCGGACTCTGCTCGGATTGAGCTCGGACTGAGCTCGGACTCGGACTTGAGCATTTGAGTGGCATCCCTGCCACTTCCTCAGTCCGAGAATCTTAGGGGGGGGAGAGTAAAGCGCTCGAAATAGAAACACTAGAGCACTGTCATCATATTCCATTTCGTCGGAGGTAACCTTGAGGGTGGTGATGGATTCATAGAAGTCGCGTGCATCCTCCAGGTTTCCCGTGATCTCCGTATCAAGGAGGATGTCTGTAAGGAAGTTAGCAAGTGTACACCAATTGATGCGATCTGTTAATAAAGCTCTGGTTGCCGTAGTGATGCTCTCGATGGTTAGAGTGGCACGTTTGACAAACCTATACGGATTTTCGCTGTCCGTTTCAACTATTATACCTCCCGAATCCATATATCCATCAATGAGGTCGGGGGTAGGCGTCCAGTCCTCCGGAGCTGGGGTTTCTTCGCGTTGGTCGTTGGGCACTGTGAACATAGGAGGGGCAAGCAAATAACCGTCGTCGTCTCCAGAGCTGTCAGAGGACTGGCTGGGTGAGCGGCGTTTGGTAAACAAGGCAGAAGAATGAGCACGAGAAGCAGGACGAGAAGGCGTGGGTGTAGGAGCAAACGGGTTGTCGCTGGGGTTCATTGGGCCTGATGCACCATGCCTCGGACCACGTACAGTGCCAGGAGGAGAAAGAGACTTCTCCATATCCGGAAAGGTGGATGGGATAGTGGGGGTAGTGGGGCTATCTCCCCCTCCTCGCAGCCGTGAGGCGGGGATAACACTAAAATTAGCTGGCGCCAGAGGACGATCAATTTCAGTGGCGGTGAACCAGTCGGCTTCGATTTCTAAATTAAGGTTTGAGCAAGCAACAGGGGTGGCAGATTGTGAAGAGGCAGCAGAGATTTGTCCGACAGAGTGAAGAGCGTACAGGGTAGTGGGAGGCATGGGCACAGGGTATACGGCTGTGGGTTGAGCAATAGCAGTGATGCCAAAGTCTAGCTGCTTTCCGGGCGACAACAAGTCTAACCCGCGCGATGAAGGAGATGGAAAGTGAGGAGATGCGGACCTAGACCGACGATGAGGTTTGCGGGAGTGACCAAGGTGGTCCGTTGAGGGGGGTTCCCTCATTACACGAGGATGCGAGTGTCGAGGAAGATGGAGGAATGAAAAAGACGATGGAAAAAAGGGAAAAAAGACGAGAAATGGGGAAAATTGAGAGGAGTGAGAGAGATGCTTCTCTATAAGACACTATGTGGAAAGAAGGGGAGTAGAGGATGTTAAACGTGTTTTCTCAAATGGGAAGGTGATGGTGAAAAGACGAGAAGCGTTTCTTGCAAGTTGCCAGGCCTTCATCACTTTCCTCACAGTAATGATTTGAGAGTGTATAAATACATGAACTAGCATGGATGCCAAAACCTGATTGACTATGTAAAAATGCGCCATAAGTTGCTAAAACTCAAACCCAGTCTCATCATCTTCACTTTTGTACGCTCCATCTGAGGATGAGTCCTCCGACTCCGACTCCACTGCCCACCTACGCACCTCAAACACATCCGCGCCACCTTCCTCACGTAAAATGCTGAAAGATATCAGAACCACAGCCAACAAAACTAAAGATGAGCACTCACTGATCAAACAAACTTATGGCCATGCTATCAGGATCAGGATCACCCACATTCTGTAACGGTGTTCGACTCAATGCCCTAAAATAAGTAACTCGATCTGATTCGCTATCATCGCTCAACACCCTCGTTTCAGCTGGTGTTCTAGCCAAATTTTGAGTACATGGGGATGAGGGTGTTGGGCTGTGTAGGATAATGTTACGTTCAATCCCAGCCGTCACGACGTGTAGCATATAAGGATGAACGGCCGTCGCGTTAACTATTGAACGATGACCTGTTGGGATGTCATTAAACCCCTCACGGAAGGCCGCCGGGGGACGGACCAGTTAACTGGCAAAGTGGGCGTGAGAGCTGGGCCGGAACGCATTTGTCTTCGTCCCGCCGCTGCCCCCGTGCGAACGCTGATGAAGCGATGTCAGTGATGAGTTAACCACTCATCGTTGATAAGCTCACCGATTGTTCCTAGATGAGACTGGGATTCCCACTCTCTTGAAGAAATAATTTCCCGTTCCCCTAAAAGCTCCGCCAAAGGGGGTATCTTCCATACGTAACCGCGAAAATCATCGGAACCACCGACGTATAGGTCGTCCGTCTCCAATCCGGGACCCCCGAACGAGCCGTGCTAGCATCAATCTGAGTTCCAAGTATCCGACGCAAATTGCTCAAACCCACCTTCATTGTACACGAGTTTGAATAAGTCCGCTCCCCTGTCGGTACCTGGTTACCAGATAGGACTGCGACTGGATTTGAATCTGATAGCGTGTAGATCGTGGGATAATAGTGCTACGATAAGTCATATAGGGGTGTCGGGCCGCAAATTTGACAGTGACGCACGAGAAAGGTGACAGCTAATCTAGTACCTAAGATTCGTCAATAGTTGCACAGTCAGCCTGAAATGGAAATCGCGTACCGCCTCGGTCGAAGGCCAAGCTGCTGGATTCTGGGTTACTCATAAAATTTGAAGACTGCCGACAGAGCCTCGTGTTGTACTTGATGCATGATGGGACTAAGTCAATAGCATATTCTCGTTTGAAGGCGACCCACTTGGAGAACGACACCTTGACTTGATCTACGACTTGAAGGACCAAACGCCATCCGCTCATCACGGAGACAGACTGAACCTTGACTGTCGCTTGTTACAAACAAATGGTCCATATAGGGATGGTATTCAACACCAGTGATTTCTGCATCGAGTTGCAACGTGTTTTGCGCTCGTCTTCTAGAGCGATCGATAGAGCTTTCCCGTCCATCATGTCTTACGATGCTGCCGTCGTCGCTGATAATAATAGTTCGATGCTTATATGGACATGCAGAATGTAATGCGCCATACCTCGCACTAAGGGCCACTTCATCTAAAACAGGGTGGCAAGTAATTGCTCGCACGGCGTCCTAGGGTTGTCGTTAGACGAGCGTGAAACAATTTAATTACGTAGACATACTTGGTGGACGAGGTAGCGATCGGATGGGGAGTACGTAACTGGAGTACAGAAAGCGAGGTCGCAGTGTGCAACATCGTATTTCAGGACGATATTGTCAGTTCCGCCCCTGCCCGTTACTGTGAATAAATGGAATTTGAACATGAAGATACTACTAACGAGTATATATAACGGGATGAAGCGGAGATGGCTATCGTAAATACGTTGCTCTAACGGGAGTCCGTGAGCGAGGATCAGGTGTTCTAGAGCGGATAGTAACGTACTCGAGGTCCGATACAGGAAGAGAAAGAAGTAGTTAGATCATCTTGGTGGAAATCCCATAGACGAAGTTGGAGGTCTATGGATAGACTCCTGAATGTTAGACTCGGCCGATCTTGAGAGAAAAAGACGATAGACGCACCATCACCGCCACTTACGAGAAATCGACCGTCTTTTGAAAAGGTAAGTACATTTACACATGATGTATGTCCTGGTAGAGATCTTGTAGGGGTGATAAGGGTGAAATGGAAGAATGGAAGTGCATACACGGACCTGGAGAAAGGAAAGCCGGAGCGGATTAGTGCGGAGACGCGTTGTTCTAGGGGAGGAATGGATGACATGTGTGACGTCACGCTTACGTGATCTGGGACCGGAAGGAAGCGGCGACACCGGGAAAACACGAGGCAGGAACGAGGTTGTACGATTCACATGCGGGGTAGATTCGGTCAGCGGAGGCTGTGAGCGCTGTCCGCGGCAACAACCATGCGGGGTTGCCCACGCTTTTTCCCCGGACTATCTTATACGCCGTTCCTCTGCTCTACATCTTTCACTACTCTCCCCCCATGTTAGACTCACAAGAAAAGGTCCTCCCAAGGCCTTACAAGTGCCCCTACGCTCTATGTGGCAGGGCCTTTAGTCGCCTTGAGCACCAGGTTAGTTCCCTCTACACAGCCCTGACCATTTTTTTCAACGATGTCAACAGACTAGGCACATTCGAACTCACACAGGAGAAAAACCCTTCGTCTGCACCTACCCTGCCTGCGGAAAACGTTTTTCTCGCTCAGACGAACTCACCCGCCACTCCCGCATCCACAACAATGACCTCTGCTCTACTAACCACTCTAAAAAACCTCAACCACTCGGCCCAGACTCTCTAGATACTTCGTCTGCCGTTAGAGTGAAAAAGAAGGCAAGAAGCAGGGCGAATAGCGATGATGAGGTATGACTCCCCCAACCGATCATCGCGAACCATCTCTTCTCACCCCTCGTCTCAGGGTGAATCATACGCTAGACCCACGGCTGTAGGATCACACGATGCGCCTCATCCCCGTCGTACGTCTCAACAGCACCTACATTTGCAACCCCCAAATCCCTCGGCTTTTGCTGCCTTATCAAACGTAGCTATAGACGAACTACAAGCTTTAGAGCGTGAAGAGGCTTTACGTCGTGCCGCATACGAGGCAAGGCACGCCGAGATACTCCGCCGCGCAGAATTGCAAGCACATCATCGCCAAGGCCTCGGCAATGCCCATGGAAGTCGACGGATGAGTAAGAGTGCCACCACTAGCCCTACCACAGTGGGAAGACCCCTTCCTCCTGAGATAGGCGTGGAAGAAAGAAGCTACCTCGGCATTTCACATGAACGAGGATGGCACGATTCAGAAGATCCCAGGACAAAGAGAAGGCTAAGCGGTCCGGCTTGGCATATGATATCGGCTGGTGAATCGAGTCATGGGCACAAAGTTGGCGGAAATGGTATTCATCATCCTCCCCACCATCCATCAAATGTATGGCCTTATCCCAACCACCATCCCCGTCGGTCCCATCGTCCAGAGGATTCACCTTCTCCTCCCAGCTCAGATTCGGAATCAGCTCCATCGCACCCTCAATCTCCACCTCATCTCTTGCCCCGTAGCGCGGCTCATGGTTTCTCACAACAACCAGAATACTCTCCGCCTCAGAATTCCTCCGCAGTTCGCACCACAAGCTCCGAAATCGCTTACACACCTTCAACAAGTCCCTTCCTTGGTCCCTTGCGTACTCTGAACATCCATTCTACTAACGCCTCTCGTGCTTCCTCACCTGTTCCCCTGCCTTCTCCATATTTAACTTCTACCACTGGTGACGTGGCCATTGATGATGGATACATCCACGCACGGAGCAACCCAAGCAGCCCTTCAAATTCTTATTTTCCGCGCGCCATGTCTTCGAAAGTACACCATTCGGGTAAACGTTCCGCAGATTTGGCATCACAATATGCATACCACAGCATAAGTGGCAACGTTCGCACACCACAACACTCCAGCGTACCCAGCAGCGAAGATAGCAGTCCTCGAAGCGGGGTCCCCGCCCCCCTGCCTCACTATCCAACCCCACTCGGACCACCCTTAGCAGTGCAACACCCACATATCTCAACGGCGTCGGGATCCGCGACAAGTTCACGTGCACCGTCGCCACTGCACTGGGGAACGCGGGATCCAGTTTCAGGCGGTCACCCGTCGCCGCAACAAGTCCAACCTGGTGTCAATCATCTAGCGCGTTCCGTACGTGCCGCATTTAACATGACACCAATACATCCCCATTCTCAACGTTCAAACACGACCGGCGGTCTGGCTTCCGCTCGGTCGCATTCGCCACCTCCGCGGAATCCATCGTGGCCCTCGTTGTCTAGCCTGGGCGCGCCATCTGTGCCCAACACTGCTCCCCTCTCTGGGCCTGATTACCGAAGAAGGCACGGGTATGGGTTTGGAGAAGGCTTCCACCACGAGTTCACGCCTCTTGCCGTGATGTCTATGCCTGGATCACGGTCAAGCTCACCTCCGATCACACTGCCGCCACTCAAATTGCTGCCGTTACCTGGCCATCGGACCGGTGCCGGCATTAATACAAGCGACGAGGTTGGTAAAACCACCGAAGTAGGCAATGCCAACGCCGAGGGCGGTGGTGAAAAGGGCTCAGTTGATGGAAACGGGGCGCTGGTTGTCCCTGAAAAAGTCGAACTGCCCAGTTTCAGCCAGATAGACGCTTCGATGAGGGGTACACGAGAATGGAGGTATTGAAAAAAAAAAGGCACATCTCTCTCCTTTCATCATGTCGCGCGCTGGAGCGCGTCAATTTCCACAACTCCCTGTTTTCTGGTCAAAACCGCCTCTCAGTTTTCCCGGTTCGAAGAAACTTATAGAAGAACCTCTCCCCTCCTAATTCATTCCTCGCTTCAACACGCCTCGGATATAGATTTCTCTCTTTTCTTTTTGTTATAAATATTGCATGGCAAGTACATAATAGAAGGTTTCACCATATTATTTGTAGACCCTTGACTTGTTGACTACGCTTATCTCTAGATTGACACGACTACGCCGTTCTATAGTCAACTTTCAGCCACCTCGGGTGCCCGCAGATTCCATCTTTCCCTATCTCAACTCGTTCTGCCGATCATTATGATCATTATGCCCATTTACGTATCCTCAATCTCAATAGAGTGGCCCGTGGATAGATTAGAGGTTACTTGCATGATAGCATTTTTATTTTTGGGGTGCACAGATAGACAGGATTCGTAATTTAATTGCAATGACATGCGATATATTCTATGATATGATAAGTGAAGGGTTGGTTTATGCACGTATCATCAATCCCCGACACAGCCCGGCCGCAGGGGCCCATGGCAGTGGTGCTAGTCCTTTTATGGAGATTTGCTCCGATGCGATTCAACTCGCCCCGTTTCAGAGGGAAGGAGAGAGAAAAAAAATTGCTCGCCTCCGTTAAGTCCCCCGTCGCGAGGCCTCAAGGTCTGGAGCGGAGCGACCACACCGGATGCATCATCAAAAAATCGCGCCCACCTCGGCACTCCTGCGGGGTAAGAAAGTAGGTAGGCAAGACAACGGTATCTTGGGTATCTTGGTATCTTGGGTTATCAATAGATAAGCACTGGGCTCGACGGATCCTTTTCTCTGTTATTTTTAGGTCTTTCTTGACTTTGACAAGTCGTTTCGCGCGATAAAGCCCGTGATTTTGATTAGAGCATGATTACGCCATTATGAGCGCACTGTGTTTATGCTTTGGCCTGTCTGCAGCCTGGTACAGCACTGCAAATGCATAAAGTGCATGTTGCATGCGCGTATGGTAATGGGGTAGTTTATTTTTAATCAGGCCTCGGCTGGCCACTTGGCGGCGGTAAGCGGGGGCAGAGAGGGAAGCCTATTCTTGAAGACGCGGTTCAATTCGAGAGATAAGGATGGCGTTCACACCCCCGAAATGGAGTCACGTCGGTTCTCCTCACTCAGAATAGGTCTCGAGACGCTGCGTGTCCTCAATCGGAATTGCGATACACCGAAGTAGAAGGAGACGGCGATCAGGAAGCGCCGCTAGTTTCGGGAAAGTATGTACGCGGGTTGTCCGCGTTGCGAAGGTGTGGCTGGGTGTGGGCGCTTGTGGCCTTGTTCCATGGCTGTTGCATGTATCGGAGACGTACAAGACAGCCGTATATAGTTGATACTCGGCGGCTGTCATTGACCATATGTCTATTTGCTTTCGTGCTGACATGGGATACGCGAAATGACGACTGGAGTAAGACCTTTAAGCGTCGCATATCTGGGGAGAGAACTTAATAACGCAAAATGTTCACGCGTGATAAACTCGCGCTGACCAGGTAAAATCAGAGGTTTTGGTTCTCATTTCAAGTGCCTGTGGCAGTACCGTAAATGCAAATCTGAAATAACGAAGAGTTTCCTATGGTGCTGGGTTGGTGCTCAAGTTAATTGTGAGACTGGTGTGGAGTGACAGCCCCACCTACGTCGCATGTTTCAACTTTGACCTCCTTAGTCCTAATCAAAGAGCGAGGGACCAAAGGTAACCATTCTCCAAAGCGCTAATATTACACCATCTGTTAGTTAGTTTTTTTTCTTTCAAACAGGCCTGAATGTCCTGAGGTGGCGTAGTAATGGAATAACAAAGATAGAAGGTTCCATTGACGGAATGAAGAGAAGAGCTCGAGGATTCGAGGTATTTTCTTAGATGGTCAAATCATATGGCTGACCGTGTTCCTCCGTTGACACCGTTGCAGAGTGGCCTGAAAACGAACCCACGACGATCAAGGAACCTTCAAGTGACCTGCATCTTGAACGGGCTGCGCCTAAGTTTAGATTGCCACTCAAGATGGCGCAGTAGCGAGATAGCTTGATAGACAGGAGTCACGACAACGGAATGGATCTAGGAATGAAGATTCCTACATGTACCTCGATCAATAGGTACGTTCAGTAGACATATTTAGCTTGGATGTAGAGATATCTAGGTTGCAAGGAGCACTAGCTGAAACATCGCCTGCCCGCCAATAATGATATTAGCGTAGCGTACTACTCCGTGTAGAATGAACAGGTACTTACAACGCGGATACAGACCCGAGTAATGCCTCTGAATGTCTGTTTTAAAAAAATAGTTGTCTACGGTATTCAACGTTGCGGGCGGTTAAGCAGGCAAAGTCGAGACGGAAATCAACACTGGCGCTTCAAGTTCAACCAGTGCAGAATTTCTCCATTCGTGAACGGAGGGCGTACTTAAGTGGAAGCTATTAATCTTTGTAATAAACAAGTTTTAGAATGAAACTCATACCATTCAAAGCGCTTCCACCAGTAGTATCAAGTGGATATTAAGAGGCATTCGACGGCCGCGGGTAGTAACGCGGTGCGGCGTGTCACGTATGTAACCCTAACCCTATCGTTACTGCCACCGTGCGCCGCGGTGCTATTCCTCCCTCGCTACACCTGTCCAAATAAGATAGAACTCAATAGAGGGTTAATGTAGTTCATGTATGCTCAAATTGTTATCTACCCATTGGCTCACTGACGCAGCCACTATTTTTTATCCGATAGGACGCCAAACCATCGCTTTCAACCCTTCCTCTCTAGTCTTTCGAGCTACTTAGTGATTCCCTCAGGCATGAACGGTGAAGTGCTTACCTCAGTGCAAATCCTGAAAAACTTGTTAGTGCGCATTTTACGTGCTCTTAGTCGATCCCGAAGGATCTTAAGCCCGGGGCACGGCAAGGGAAGCACGAGGATAAGAGGTTACCAACCTCTTATCCATCCCCGGGACGCACCTGATTTTGATGTTTGGGTGGGGCAGACGAGGCGGGCGATGGCGGCGAAGGCCTACAAGAAAGAAAAAGGCAACGCAGAATGTAAATGAGAAAAATGGAATCAAACGAGTGTCTCTCTCAGCACCACCAGACCCTCCTCGCACCACCACTGTACTTTGCCGCTACGACTCTTGCACTCAACCACGCAGCAAATTCTTCTTTCAACTCTTCAGAGACATCTTCATCTTCGACGACTCTCCTTTGGTGCATGACCGGCGGCGGACTTCTCAGAGCTGTGGGTCTTTTAGGAGTGCTATCCATGTTCACACAAGCCAAACATTTAAATGTTTATAATTAGCTACTACTAACTCTCAAGAAATGCCAGAAACTTGAGGTGGGTTCAAGAAGACCCATCCAAATGCTTTCACTTCTTCTCCCTTAGTCCCGAAATACAGCTCCGTCTCATAAAACCAATGGACATTCCCAGAGATGTAGTCCCGCAGAATATGGATGTATGCATCAAGGCTTCTGACTAGCTTTGACAGGCCCACGCTCGGTTGTAACAGGGAAAGGGATTTGATTAATGGCGTCTTGTCTTGGTCACTGTTATTTGCCCGAATCACGATCGACTTGATGGAAGTCACTATCCATGAATACGTTGAATTCTCCATGCTAGGTCGGGGCCTGCAAGAATGAGCGAGAGATTGAAGGCAGTTGTCCAAGTCCAAAAAGGAACGGATTTTGTTTTTGAGGATATTTACAACGGCGTTGATGGCCCCTTGCGACGAAAGGTTTCTGGAAAGCATACAGACCATGACGGTGTTGTGAGGGAGGTGGTCGGGAGGCGGTCGGATACGTGTAGAATGGAATTGGCTGTAAGACACGATGTCCTAAGGAGAACCATTTTCATCAGCTCATGTTTGGTAAGCAAGTTATTATATGTACCAGAGATAAGGCGACAATTTCCGCCGCGAGGTCTCGTAGAGTGTCTAGAGCGTGGACAAGTATGGTCCGAGCTGCGCAGAGGTCCGGTGAATGGCTGTCTATGTCCGTGTCTTCAAGAGGCCTGTGTCCCAGTGCAACCTCGATAAGGTCAAAAATCATGTCTGCACCGCTCATATCTCTCCTTAGCGACACGTAAGATTCGAGGACGTTTGGGTCGTCGTTTCCGAGGAACGGAGTTGGTGGTGGTTTCAGGGAATCAAGTTGGGCGCGTTGGTAGGTGAGAGATGAGCGAGAGAAACGAGCGTGCCATGTCGGAGAGGCACGAGAGCAGAAGAGAGTCAATTCTGGAGTCAGGCTAGATACTTCGCATTAAAGCGTGTTATCAGAAGACGTATTGCACACCCTTTAAACAGCTCGTGCTCGTTCAGAATTTCGATCCCCCTGTTGGTACTTTCCTGAGGCACGTTGCACTCCACCGCGCCTGTCTGGCTCGGCCACCATCCAGATTGTGCAAAGTTTCTGGCAAGCACCAACCTTTGGTGCGCAAACGTCAAGACGGTCCTAAAGTCAGTTAGGAATCGTAGTTGCGTCGGATCGCATGTTGGAAAGCATAGTCCGCAGAGGAGCCCAATTTTCGCAGTGGGGACGATAGCACGTTCGCTGTTGGACAGTGTGATGTCAGGTTCCGAGCCTGAGATGGGTTTGGGTTTCAAGAAGCGGGCTTCCGATGTAAGAGTGACGGAGCGACAGGCTTTGTTGGCGCGCAGTTCAAAAGCGCGGGTAAGAGTGGGAAGATCAGGTAACTGAATGCTTGTGGAAGAGGGCGAGGCCATGGCAGGTTAAACGTTAACCGCTGATCTCAATGCTCACTAGCACTGACGAGCTACCAGAGTCAGAGTTGCCTTCGCGGTTGTAAATGGCAGCGTACATTATGTAATGTGACTAACGTGACTACGTTCTGCTCCGATGATGCGCTCATGATCAAACGTTGACTCGGAAAAGAAAGGGCCAAAGCTGGTTCATGTATGCTCAAATCAATTAGTCTGCATTCCCTCAAGCAGATAATTGAACAAGGAATACACATCAAGCCGTCCTTTCTAATACTCGGAAAAACTAAATGAAATCGAGGCAGTACATGAACTTTGAAGTTGGGTGGATCGGCGACTTCCCTCTAATTGGCAAGCCCTTGAATAATGTTTGGCGTAGAGAACAACGGAATTCCCTTTTGAGGATCTTAGCAAGATAAACTCAAGCATGGAGGGCTAGGTGCTCACCGCTATAAAGATCTTGAAAGTTGTTGGGTGCGCTTTTACGTGCTCTTGGTCGATCCCGAAGGATCTTAAGCCCGGGGCCCACGGCAAGGGAAGCACGAGGATAAGAGGTTACTAGCCTCTTATCCATCCCCGGGACGCACCTGATCTTGATGTTTGGGGGGCGAACGGGGCGAACGGGGCGGGCGACGGCGGCGGAAGCCTACAAGAAAGAAAAAAAAGACAACGCAAACATCAGCTTGATTCATGGAAACGGAGAAAAAATGGAATCAAACGAATGCCTCTCTCAGCACCACCAGACCTTCCTCGCACCACCACTGTGCTTTGCCGCTACGACTCTTGCACTCAACCACGCGGCAAATTCTTCTTTCAACTCTTCAGAGACATCTTCATCTTCGACGACTCTCCTTTTGTGCATGATCGGCGGCGGATTTCTCAGAGCCGTAGGTCTTTTAGGAGTGCGGCGAACGAAAACGAAGGATCCATCCTCGCCGTCGGCAACGGCGATAGTCTTGACACGCCTGCGGATAGGAGTCTGAGCCTGGCCAGCCTTGTGGATTGTAACCATCTTTCGGTTTTCATCCTGAATGAGCACTGGCGACCCGGCGACCGACAAATCCTTCTCAAAGCGGACGCGGACTGGATCTACAGGAACGTCAGCCATATGAACGGGGGAGGTATGATGCCGACGACCAGCGCCAGCGTTGAAAATGAGAGATGTGATAGCGTGCATGGTATGCATGGTATGTGGCAATGTGTGTGTAGGTGAAGAAAGGCGGATGATGCTCTCTGGTGTATGTTATATAGCGCATTTCAATGTCAGCCGATCGTAGCCCCTAACTTCTCGATGCGGGGATGACACAGCCTCCGAAATTAAATAAACATCGGCCACGAAAGCACAATTTCTGGCAAGGCCGCGCGGGAGAGGTCTCCGAGATTCGAAAACAATCTCGAGGAATTCCAGGAATAATAATTCAACATGGGGATATGGATCAGTAAAAGCCGAGAGTCAACAATGTCGAAGAATATATCTATTTTTAAAATATTCATAAATTGTATTTGATGGAGAAAACTCTCAACGTTAAACATCTCGGTTACTTAAGTCCCTCGTAAGATTACCTCCAAGGTTGAGGGACGCATAAAGGTAACAACAACGGAGGCAGCACATTCAAAGGTAGAGGCGCCGTCGCCGTCGTGACTGACGGCTGTTGTCAGTGTGACACACCCGGCCTCAATGTCGGAGGATTCTGATCCTCTGTATCTCTTTTATCTGCGCCGGCTCGCACGATGGAAACCCACTCTTATCCAAGGTAGCGCTTGTCTAGGCAATACATACCTCAAGGCTGACGAGAAATGCAGAAGAACTTGCGAACAACTCGTGGAGACTGTTGATTGCCGTGATTCTTCTCAACAAAACGTGCGGCAAGGCAGCCATACCTGTATTTTGGTCTATCATGAAAGAGTGGCCTACGCCTTATCATCTTTCTCAAGGTTAGTCTGTGAGGAGCTTGTAACTCTTGGTGGCAGTTGCTTGACAGTAACATTTAGCTAATGAAGACAGCCTGAAATCAGTTATTGGTCAATTAGGATTGCAATCCCTCCGTGCACGGCGTCTAATCGAGATATCCTGTCTATACTTGCTCGATCCACCATCGGTATACGACCGTCGACCTTCACGACACGTCATGAAGGGCAAACGTTACCCTCCGACTCCCATTTCGCATCTTCCAGGAACCGGTCCCTATGCACTCGACTCTTATCGTATATTCTGTGATTCATACGATAATCCTGCTTCTGAGGAATGGAAAAATGTCATGCCAACGGACAAGGAACTGATCAAATTTTTGGTAAGCATCTCGCTCATAATTTAATTTGTTTAACGTCGTAACATCACTACAGAAGTGGAAATGGGCTTATATCGAGCACAAGGAATGGAGACCTGGTGTCGGCGTTATAGGTCCTCTTAGGCTCCCATACCTTACGTCGCTCGTAAACGAGTTTTCGGGCAACGGATAACAAGGGTAGGAAAAACGATGCCCTCGTGGACAGCAATAGCACTCGGAAATGGCATGGAATGAATGCCGATGACCTGCGCCCAGGAGCCCGGGAATGGTTGTGTACGATTGTTCATAGCTCTGGTCGGGACTGCCAGCGTAAGCTACTAGGTTCCTACGTTCAATGCTGCACAGCTATGTATTCATGTGCAGAGGCAGAATATACTGTAGTGCCATGTCTGCACCAACAGCTGGGCCAAGATCAGGTTATTTGCAACGCGCTGCTTGAACAAATCCCGTGTGAGCTCTTTGAATATTACTAATTGTGTGAGAGAGAGAGAAGTTGACTGAGATATCTTCTTTGAACAGGCTCAATAGACCAAACCCCATTAAATATAACTGTTCAATGTCTAAAGAACATTCTATGCAATCTTTTCGCGTTGCCCGTTTGCCCAGTAAAACATTGCTGTGTCTGTATGATGAGTGTGATAAGTTACAAACGTCAGCCAACCTGTAAAACCACAATTGCTATCGCCGCCTAGCCCGTGTCGTCTGAAACTTGGAGGTCTCTCGACGCAATCTCCTGCACGGCACATTAGTTCTCCATTACGTTCATCAAGTAAAATGACGTACCGACTGGCACGTTCCCTCTCAACCTCCCTTCTTTCCACCTCCTCCGCAGTCAACTCTTCAAACTTGGTCCTAAATTCTTCAGCCTCCGCCCAATCTCTCCACACGCTCTTCAATGTTTTTGGTCCCCTTCCATCCTTCGGCGCCCGACCCCAATTCAAACCCAACCCCGTCTTGTCCTTCACCACGCCCCAACCGCCCTTCGCAGGTTTCTCGCCACCACCCGCCGCAGTCGTATCATCACCCATGCCCAGGTCACCACCTATTACACCCCATTCAATCGCGTCTTTTTTGTGCTTCATGAGTTCTTCGTGGATAGCGTGCGCGACGAGCGGAATAGCTTCCCCTGATAGACCAAGTTCCACACAAAGTTTCAGAGCAAAATCCTCCGGCGTCAGTGGAGAGAGCAGGTCCCATTCGATATGATCCATCAAATGGTAGTTTGCTATTTGTACGTCGATCTGTGGGTGAAACATGAGATTCTGATGTATAACGAAAAAAGAGACGTTACATACACTTAGAATAACGCGACATTCGTGCATGTCTTCTCCGTTCGGGGGAAGCGTGTCAAGGTCCAGTGCTCCATCCAGCCCAATCTCCATAGAAGCGACACCTTCCTGTTCTTCCAACTGAGCACGAATCTGGTTCGCAACGGTATCCGCCCAAGGGGCAAGTGGCAGATCCAAGTCAGTACAAAATATCTTTGCGAAATTCTCGGGTGTGATAATCGTCTCGTTTATGTTCCAAATGAAACAGTCGCGTATTCTATGTGTCTCCGTCTCAAACTCGACACGGATAGGCACGAGAGCTGTTCGCCTTTGAGCCTGCTTCTCCATGACGTCGGGAATGCTATTTAAATCTATTAAATCTATCGTGTTTCACACATTGCTGTAATAGATACTCACGGATACTCGTGCGGCGTAAGCCCGACCGTCCGCAGTTGAATGAATCTTGAAGGTGGTACCATGCCCAAGTAGCTTTGATCAATTTCCGCCTTGATATCATATTTTGGTGTCGACGATCGTCCAGGCGTTGATGAAAACCCAGTAGCAGAACTAAACACCGACATTCCTGATACCATCCTGCCTCCTCTGCTTTGTCGTATTGATGTCCTAGTCCCACCACTCGCTACGAAATCCGAGTCATCAGAGTCAATAGCCCCCGCGTCGGGAAGGTCGTCTCCTGAACCGGGATCTGCGTAGTTAACCACTCTTCCTCGTGTGGCTGTACGCGTGCTGGTAGTGGCGGATGAGGATGCGATGACGGGTTGCATGAGGAGGGACACGCCTGTTCGCATCCGTGATGCATAAGAAGACTGGAAGCCTTGCGGTGTGGTCGGAAGCGGTGGTCGTGGAGGGTTAAGAAGTGCAGGCGGAGGTACAACCGCGAGGTGTACGGGAGGTGGTTGATAGACTGGCGCTGCAGCATACACTGTTGATGTTGTTGGTGTTCCTGAAAGGTTGCTAGCACGTCCGGCGCGGGCGCGGGTGCTTCGCGTATTTCCGGTGTAGGTTTTAGGTGGAGGGGTTGTCGTTGTTGACCATGTTTGTAAATTTTTTATGTACGCTGCGCCAGGAATATTAGATATGTCAGAACGAGCGTTGTCCAACTCACCTTTCGAGTGCGCCGAATGTGGGGTTGGAGAAGCGTATCCGGATACACCGGCTACCGTACTATGTAGTTGTGCTAGATTGTTTTTGAACTGTAAGTCAGTCATGTTACTATACGGCTGATACGCCGCGCCAGGTTGTGTCTGTCCATCAGCCATGAATGTGGCCGAGATTTGAGTAAGACGCGGAGGTCACGCTTTTTGTCACGTTACGTGACGCTACTAAACCAAACCACATGCTGGCACAAGCTTTGCGCTCATGCACGCGCTCACAATTCTGTCCGCGCTTGCAACGTTATGTGAGCACTTCTGGTGGTCATAATGCGGGTATTATTGAGATGCTTAAGAAAGGTGAGGCTTTTTTTGTCACTTGGAGTGGCGCACAATTGAATGAACGCCCTATTATAGAGCGCAATGCTTACAGCGAACAACCTGGTGCAAATGGCTACAAAATACGGGCATTCAGCAATGCTATCAAAGTCATAGAAGGACTCGACAAGCCAATATATTCCAGCACGGAAACTCTCAAAGTGTGTACTGATTCTCCATGGCCATGCCAGTAAAATTGACAAGAATGATAGCTAAAAGGTATTGGTCGAAAGATTGCTAATAGAATAAGGTCATTTTTAGAAATACATGTCCGTATGTATTCTGTACTACATGTTCCCGCGTCTGCTAACGAATAAGCTCATCCAGGCTACCGACCATCCACCCCAGTACATGGATGATACATTGCGCGCAATCGCACGAGCGCAGTTTTTGCAGATTCCCGGTTTAGGGTATGCTTTTCCATTCTGTTGCCCGCGTGGCACGCTGACGTACTTGTACAGCCGTTTGAAAGTGGACAAGCTTCTCGACCAAGGGTGCACAGGCATAGCAGACTTGCGTTCTCGCAAGTTTCGTTACCTGGTTACGCCAACGCAACGAATACATGCGAAATATTTTGAACACGTCGAAAAGCCAGCTACACGAGAAGATGCTGAAATTGTGGTAGTAAGTCGGGTGCAGGACGATTGTTCGTACCATGTTCATGATCATCTAATAGAAATTTATGCAACAAAACCTACCATCCAACTTCGATATTGTTTTGGCTGGCGACTGGTATGTCCACGCTACCCACTTGACGCTCCGACTCACAGCATAGAAATAGTCGCCGCGGCCTACCTTCATTTCCGCACATTGATATAGTCCTTTCTCACTCCAAACACGTTCAAATTCCTGTTCCGGAGGTCTCACCAGACTCAGCATCCCCTTCGCCCAAACTGCGCTCCCTCAAACTCACATACATCAGGTTACAAGACAAAGAGTCTCATCCCTTACATGGTTACCCAGTTTCGGTCTTGACTAACCGCGGCTTGATCTGTGACACGTTATCAAGCGGAGATAGGATATGGAGAGGGATCGTCCGAATACCAGAGCTTGTCAGCAAACACGGTTTAGATGGCGAGGAACCTCTGGTGTGGCGTGATAGGCATGAGAGGTTGGATGACATTGACGTGGTAAAAGGGACATTTAGGCGAGTGAACATTGTGTGAGTTCTGTTTTCCTTGGAGTCGGATTGAGTTCAAGTGTTATTGCAGTCTGACGCCGCAAAAATCGCGCCCCGTGACACTGTTCATGATGACGGGTGATCAAGAGTTCGTCAAATATGTACGGGCCCGAGCGTCGAATCTCGGGTTGCACCTTGATGAGTTTGGACTTTGGAAATGGCGCTCTGTCGAAAGTGCTGAATCAATGGAAGAACAGCACACGCCAGCTGCTACCGAAGGACAGGATCCGGAAAATACTGGCGGGTACTGGGAGCTCCTGAAAGTCTCAACAGAAAAAGATATCTTTTCGTTACTGGATATGGAATACGTTGAACCGCACCGCCGAAACTTTGGGTATCTGGAGACTGCTAAGCGGCGCTGAGCTATGCCTTATATAAGTACCTTAGTACCACCCCCCACCTAGCTACATTAGTGCTTATTATTATTATTCCTCGGCTATAGAATATTATCCGGCCCGTTAGATTCCGGCTGCTAAATACGCCCATGACACTGGCAGCCGATTTTGCTCATCTACCCTTCCCTACCCCATGGCACCGTTCTTTAAAGCAGTGAATGTTCAAGCCAACGGGAAAAATGGTGTGTATGTAGGAGATATCGATTCAGAGTGGTTGGTTACCGCGTAAGCAAACAAATTCTCTACCTGCCATTTACTAAGTCATTGGGCACATCACGTCACCAGAGTACCGAATGGAGGTCAGTAGTTCTGCGAATGTGTGGTCTGGCGACCAGTGGATACTCAAGTCCACGAGCTCATTGTCAACACGCTGTGGCCCGACCGTCTAATAGAAGATTTCTACAGGATATGTCTTGGCTCTCATCGTTGAGGCGTGTATACAATACCAGTCTACAACAGGCCACAAAGATCCTATCCACGTAACGGCTCATTATCTGAGGGCCACGGCCGTTGCACCCTTCGAGATCTGCATTCGAAAGATCAAGACCGGTAAAGGGTTTACAAACCTCACTGCAGAATTGGTGCAAAGGGTATGTATATATCCTCTCGTCCTCTAGAATTATTCTGATAACCTGCTCATTGTCGACCTTGGTTAGGGAGACACTCGCGTGACGACCCACATGATATTCGGGACCAACGCGCCCTCTCCTACACAGCAAACGCGCGTTTCCATTGACCCGCCTTCGCCTTATGCCCGTCATATACCCCTTCATGTTCATCCATCCAAGGCTACCCCGGTTCTGCTGCGAGATGTGTACAAGTTCAATCACTATATCAAGACGACAACCGATTCTGTGATAAAGGCGCGGAATGGGCCTGATAGCTCAGCGCGGACAACAAGCTCAACGATCGGTGGTGGCGGTTTGGAGTGGGGAGGGTGGTTAGAATTCGTTGATTCGGGAGAGAGAATTACGACTCCCTCTTTAGCGTTTCTGGTGGATATATTCGTAGATCTGGTGCGCCTCCTACCGAAGGAGGTTAGAGGGGATTTGCATGCCAGGTACGCTGACACATTCCGATAACGAGCTCATAATCACGTATCAACCACTGGCAGTTGGTTCCCGACAATGGTCCTTTCTGTCGAGTTCAAGAGTCCTATACCTCGTGATTCTGATACCCATTCGAATCGGACTGTGGGCATTTACTCAGTCGGTCGGTTCTTGGGTGACCCTGACCACCGACATGATACCTATGTGGAAGTTTGGACGGCACCTTCGAATGTTGGAGAAGGAGAGGATTCAGGGGACTGGCGGAGTAAGCAGGTATGCTTGGCGACGGCTACACAGATGAGTTTGACGGTGCCTTTGGCGGTGAATGAGGCAAGAGGAAAGAGGGATGCCAAATTGTAATTTATGGTAGTAGTCGCGTACAGCACATCCATTTGTGTCAGAATCCGAGAAACACGGTATGGCTTTCTCGACTCACACAACCAAGTCAGGTTCGACTTTGCTCACACGTCAACTCACCCGCTGACTGGAAACTCAGGATTCCTCCTACCATCAATACATTCCGCGCCTCCTTTCTTCACGTTAGGAATTTCGAAGCACACGCACAATCTGTCTCTCACTAACATGATCCGGCAACAGCGAACAACCCAATCCGGCTACACAGGCGATTGCAACTGAACATTGGATTCGATTAATCCTTGGTTACGCTTCACACCGGAGGCTTTTCTTTCTGAAGGCAGAGGATGCGGAAGCAAGTGAAAATGATTGGGACGAGGTGCTCAAGAACGAGCGTATCAATCGTGCGTCACATCCTTCCATAGAACGGCCCAATTTACAAATGACGACCTAGGCAAAGTGCTGCCATCCCATTTACTCCATATTATGGAGGCGATGATAAAGAAGAATGTTGCCATATACGAGCCTCCAAAACAGACACGATCAGTCATGCTGTATTGGAGGACACCCGAAGAATGGGCCGAAGTTCTTCACAATTGGGTATATCTACGTCAGCTGTCTGGCATATATTTCATCTCATGTCGAGTTTTAGGCTTCGTCGACGGGGCAATTAAACACCATTCTGACTTACTACGATATCACGGATCCAGCAGTAGAATCGGAACTGACAACGATCCCGATTCCTCTACTTAAGAAGGCAATAGCTGTATTGACCAAGACAGGCAAGGCTCAAGTAATTGGTATATCTGAGGGTGAAGGTGTACGATTCTTTGTAGGAGATAAATAGACCTGTGTTGTAATTTGAAGACTCGCGTCGCGTTTCATGTCAATTGATCTCACCCTTGACCGTCTTCGATGTATAGTCGAACATCTACCCGCTTACACTCGTCCAACCATCCACATAGCAGGCACTAATGGCAAAGGCAGTGTATCCGCTTATCTATCTCACATCTTGTCATCCTCTCAGTCTTCACTCAAAGTTGGCCGCTACAATTCACCTCACCTACTAGCACCCCATGACTGCATCACGATTAACAACGTTCCCATACCTGCAGAAGTTTATGATGCTGCCTCCGCTGTGATCGACGAAGCGGACAAGACGCACAAAACCAAGATGACCCGGTTTGAGCTACTCACGTTGATCGCACTACACGTATTCGAAGAGGCAAAAGTCGACGTTGCTGTCGTGGAGGTGTGTATGGGTGGTCGTTTGGATGCGACCAACATAATTCCTACATCAGTTATCCTCGCCTCTGCGTTAACGTCTGTCGACCTCGACCACCAAACGTTCCTCGGACCAACTGTCTCTCATATTGCGAAGGAAAAGGCCGGAATCGCCCGACCTGGACGACCGTTTGTAATCGGAAAACAGAAATATAGCGAAGTACACGACATTGTCCAATCTGTCGTAGCCGAGAGCGGTGGTGTATTGCTTCCTGCAGTAGATGTCTCCCGGAGGAGTTGGGACCCTGAACTGGACGGAGAGCAATTCAGCTTCTCCCTCCGGCCTGGCAGCCTCAAGGAGCCCCCACATCAGCCTATTTCATGTCGATTGCCCTGTTTCGGCGACGATCTGAATGCGTTACTGCCTCTGTTCGGGGATCATCAGCTAGATAACCTTGGCGTCGCTCTAGGAGTCATTTCTTCTCTCCTCACTCACGCTCCTGCAGAACTCGCCGCGCAAATCTGCCCACAATCAAACCTTACACTACAATCCATAGCGGATGGTATCCGGGCTACACGTTGGCCAGGCAGGCTGTCTTTCCACACCATCTCCGTCCCGCCATCCGATTCCCGTTCGGATCCCAAAAAAGCCATCGTCCTCGTCGACGGTGCACACAATCCAGCGTCCTCACAAAGCCTCGGCGACTACCTAAGCTATCTCATCTCCATCCTTTCACCGCGTCCGAAACGTTTGCAGTTGTCTTATATCATCGCACTTTCACACTCCCCACCAAAGACACCTGCTCAGACGCTCTTACCATTTCTTCCCTTGTCGCTGAAACGCACACGCGACAGCCCGGAAATTGTGACCAAAGCCGCTTTGTTGAGGTTTACACTGCCAGAGGGTATGCCATGGATCGAACCCGTGGCACCATCCGAGCTGCAGCATGTAGTCTCAAACTTGGTTCCTGGCGTAGAAACTTGGGGCGATGACGAGAAAGGAGGGTCAGCAGGAGATCTTAAAACCGAACAGATGTTGGACGCTTTAAGATGGGCGGTTAGTGGTTCTTGTGATGAAAACTTGATAGTTGTGGTGGGTAGCCTATATCTCGTCGCAGATTTCTATCGCTTGGGGTTGTAGTCACAGATGCGGATGTCGAGCGTGCACACTTGGGTTCTGTTTAGTTCGGTGCTTGTCATCGGCCCAAGTATCGCTACTAAAATTTAGATGGGGATTTGAAAAAATAGAGCGGGCCGGGAGTTGGGTCATACATTGTGCCATACCACATACAACGCCAGCCTGCGATTGTCTCCTACCGTTGTAGTTCCGGAGTAGGCCGTTCGAAATAAGTTTGAATCATGTTTTGCGCACAAGTCGAGTTCTGCAGGATGGACAGGGGATCACATGAGCCTATCACATTGTCAGATGCGTTTTGACGATGGTGCAAATTCGACTGGCACCTAAAATCGACCCAAGAGCCGAATGTTGCGGCGCTCTTCTTTGAAATGCAGCTGCCAGGCCTGTTAATTTTTACGGAAGAGGCCCGAGGGAATATAAATTAAAGGAACTGAAGGAAGTTGCAGGGCAAGGGCTCAGCGACTGGTACCGATGGTGACCATAGGGACTGTCATGGATGCTATGTTGTGCGTCACTTGACCGAGTGTGACACGCGTTACAATTGCTCTTTCCTGTTGACCACCACTTGCCTTACTATACTTCTGGCATGGGCAACTGCTTCTCATCCAGCAAAGCCAACAGCAATGAGGCTAGCAACCCAGTTGCAGCCAGCTCTGGACCCAGTGCAGGTAACTTTACTGCAGCTCAGAACTTCACAATTGCGAATAGCCAGTTCATTGATGTTCGTGGGAATTATGTAGTATGTGATCACTGATTGTTGTGCTGGTGTGAAGATATCCATAATGATGATGACATTTAGCAAATCAACAATCCCTCTGTTTCTACTGAGGTGATGGCATCTCTGCCTCCTGTGGGGCATTCTAGCACTATGTTTACAGGTCGTAGTGCATATCTACAAAGGCTAAAAGATCATTTTGTTTCCAATGCCTTGGAGAAAAGGAAATCATTCCTTTTGCATGGTTTGGGAGGTATTGGCAAAACTCAGATTTGCCTCAAATTTACTGAAGAGAATGCAAGTTTGTGAGTGATGCTAGACCTCTGTAGCTATATAAATTAATTGAGTTACTGTAGATTTTCTGACATATTTTGGATTGATGCTTCTTCAGAAAGTGCTGTTGATCTCAGACTCAGGCAAATTGCTCAGGCAAATTGCTCAGGCAAATAATGCCCCTCCTGAGGTTGTCTCCTCAGCTGCACATACTCTCAAATGGATTTCTAGAAAGTCAAATTGGTTGATGATATATGATAATGCAGATGGTGGATACCAAGTGGTTGAGAAGTTTCTCCCTCCTGGAAATAGAGGAAATATCTTGATAACAAGCAGGAATTTGGAATTGGTTAGGATCACAGAGGACTCTATGGAAGTTCTTGAAATGGAAGAAGAAGAGGCTCTATCACTGCTTTTCAAATCAGCCAGGCTAGATTACACATCTGAGGATGTTCAAATGTTGGCTGAGCAGCTTTTCTCAAAGCTGGGTGGCATTCCTCTTGCAATTGACCAAGCTGGGGCATACATGCTGGCCTGCAAATGTCCACTGGAGGAATACTTGGAACTATATGCCAAGAATCATAATCAATTAATGCTGAATCCTTCTTTCAAAGGTGCTTCTGATTATGGATCATCAACATATAATACATGGGAGATTTCAATGAAAGAGATTGAGGCACAAGCTGCAAATGAAGTAGGTTTAGGGGCTATAGCAGCTAAGAGTGCTACTACCCTGTATAAAATAATTGCCTTCCTGCATCATGAGAATATACCAGAAGGATTGTTCAAAGTTGCAGCAGAAAACTACAAGAACAGGAATTTTGATGCAGAACAGAAACTGGGTCTCTCATTGTCAGCAACAATGTTGGATCCTAATGTGTTGTTTTTGGATAAGATGGGAGAATGGGATGTGTTTCAGTTTCAACTAGGGATACAAGTGCTGCTATCATTTTCCCTACTGAAGAAGAATGGTAAAATGTATTCGGTCCACACATTAGTGAACTCCTGGAACAGAAACAGAATTCCAGACATAGAAATTAATAGGCAGATTTCAATGACAAGAGCCATGCTAGCCTGTTCTGTAGAGTTGGACTATAGTTTTGACAACTATAAGTTTTGTGGCCTGCTTGCCCCACATATTAGAACAAATTATGATCATGCAATACAATTAAGTTCAAGCATTGTCTACTATGATGATGAATGTGTTAGGTTTGCACTTGTATTTGATCACATTGGAAGTTGGGATGAAGCAGAGAAGCTGGAGGTACAAGTCATGGAGGCAAGGAAAGAAAAGCTTGGATCAAACCACCCAGACACTCTGAGAAGCATGGGTAATCTAGCATTCACATACCGGAACCAGGGCAGGTGGGATGAAGCAGAGAAGCTGGAGGTACAAGTCATGGAGGCAAGCAAAGAAAAGCTTGGATCACACCACCCAGACACTCTGACAAGCATGGGTAATCTAGCATCCACATACCAGAACCAGGGCAGGTGGGATGAAGCAGAGAAGCTGGAGGTACAAGTCATGGAGGCAAGGAAAGAAAAGCTTGGATCACACCACCCAGACACTCTGATAAGCATGAGTAATCTAGCATCCACATACCAGAACCAGGGCAGGTGGGATGAAGCAGAGAAGTTGGAGGTACAAGTGATGGAGGCAAGGAAAGAAATGCTTGGATCATACCACCCAGATGCTCTGACAAGCATGGGTAATCTAGCATCCACATACTGGAACCAGGGGAGGTGGGATGAAGTAGAGAAGCTGGAGGTACAAGTCATGGAGGCAAGCAAAGAAAAGCTTGGATCACACCACCCAGACACTCTGACAAGCATGGGTAATCTAGCATACACATACTGGAACCAGGGGAGGTGGGATGAAGCAGAGAAGCTGCAGGTACAAGTCATGGATGCAAGCAAAGAAAAGCTTGGATCACACCACCCAAACACTCTGACAACCATGGCTAATCTAGCATCCACATATGGAACCAGGGGAGGTGGGATGAAGCAGAGAAGCTGGAGGTACAAGTCATGGAGGCAAGGAAAGAAAAGCTTGGATCACACCACCCAGACACTCTGACAAGCATGGGTAATCTAGCATCCACATACTGGAACCAGGGCAGGTGGGATGAAGCAGAGAAGCTGGCAGGTACAAGTCATGGAGGCAAGCAAAGAAAAGCTTGGATCACACCACCCAGACACTCTGACAAGCATGGCTAATCTAGCATCCACATACCGGAACCAGGGCAGGTGGGATGAAGCAGAGAAGCTGGATGTACAAGTCATGGAGGCAAGCAAAGAAAAGCTTGGATCACACCACCAGACACTCTGACAAGCATGGCTAATCTAGCATCCACATACCGGAACCAGGGCAGGTGGGATGAAGCAGAGAAGCTGGAGGTACAAGTCATGGAGGCAAGGAAAGAAAAGCTTGGATCACACCATCCAGGCACTCTGAGAAGCATGGGTAATCTAGCATCCACATACCGGAACCAGGGCAGGTGGGATGAAGCAGAGAAGCTGGAGGTACAAGTCATGGAGGGAATGAAAGAAAAGCTTGGATCACACCACCCAGACACTCTGACAAGCATGGGCAATCTAGCATCCACATACCGGAACCAGGGCAGGTGGGATGAAGCAGAGAAGCTGGAGGTACAAGTCATGGAGGCAAGCAAAGAAAAGCTTGGATCATACCACCCTGACACTCTGACAAGCATGGTTAATCTAGCATCCACATACTGGAACCAGGGCAGGTGGGATGAAGCAGAGGAGCTGGAGGTACAAGTCATGGAGGCAAGGAAAGAAAAGCTTGGATCACACCACCCAGACACTCTGACAAGCATGGGTAATCTAGCATCCACATATGGGAACCAGGGCAGGTGGGATGAAGCAGAGAAGTTGGTGGTACAAGTCATGGAGGCAAGGAAAGAAAAGCTTGGATCACACCACCCAGACACTCTGACAAGCATGGGTAATCTAGCATCCACATACCAGAACCAGGGCAGGTGGGATGAAGCAGAGAAGCTGGAGGTACAAGTCATGGAGGCAAGCAAAGAAAAGCTTGGATCACACCACCCAGACACTCTGACAAGCATGGGTAATCTAGCATCCACATACCGGAACCAGGGCAGGTGGGATGAAGCAGAGAAGCTGGAGGTACAAGTCATGGAGGCAAGCAAAGAAAAGCTTGGATCACACCACCCAGACACTCTGACAAGCATGGGCAATCTAGCATCCACATACTGGAATCAGGGCAGGTGGGATGAAGCAGAGAAGCTGGAGGTACAAGTCATGGAGGCAAGCAAAGAAAAGCTTGGATCATACCACCCTGACACTCTGACAAGCATGGTTAATCTAGCATCCACATACTGGAACCAGGGCAGGTGGGATGAAGCAGAGG